>CM016624.1:8373838-8466256 GCA_005393395.2 Gossypium australe | reverse complement strand
ATTAGGAAGTTTGAGGATCAAATTGATAGAATTTGTAAACGTGAACGGTTAAATTAATTGAACTATTTAGAATCAATATCAATTTGATAGAATATGTAAGTATTAAAGACTAAATGTATTATACCAGTTAGAAAAAGACTTTCCGTTATCAATTTAATGACGAGTGACCAAAATAGGAACGAATTCAAATATTAGTAAATAACTTTTAAAAATTAAATCACATGCATAATTTAAAAACCATTTATATATAGTTTACCCTTTTAAAAAAGAAAGTATAAACATTGCATGTTACCTTAAGTTTTAAATTTAACATTTAAATTATATAATCAATAAATAATTTAATTAATACAACAACAACACAATATAAGAAAATTAAATAAAATATTATATGAAATAATATAACACGATATAAATGTAAGAATATGTTAAAAAAACTTATATCACCTTCTCGAGTCCCTTACACGTTTCCTTAACAGACGAGCCTCATACCATACATGAGTCTTTATTAGACAAACCTCACATTAGGCATAACGTAGGCATTAGGCAATATCATGGTAGGCTCTCACTGAGCATAGAACTTTACATCCATTAATTACTTGGCCATTCTAAAATGTCATGTCTCCAATCTAAAATGCTATATTACTGCGATTGCAAAGTGACTCTAACTATTAATAAACTCAAAAACGCATAACATCTCATGTCTCCCTTATACGAGTTCACCTACAGCACTTAAGGTACCATAGAGCACTTTACTCCTTCCTAAACACACTCACCCTCTCAATTCCTCTTACCATCATCAAATTCAGCAATTCTCTATCTCGAATTAAAATGAACCGATATCATTATCACCATCTATTCCTTATTGATATCACTTGTTGTTAGGATCGTCCCGATTAAGCAACGAACAAGTAAAAATAGCAGAAGAAATTGAGAAATTGAACACACAAATTTAACGTGGAAAAACTCCTCCAAAGAGGATAAAAAACCACGGGCAAAGATAATTTTACTATAATGGCAACAGAATGAAGAGTACAAAAGATGGAGATAAAAAACTAAACCCCGAAAACCCGAAAATAAAGAATCCTCAAAACGTAAACACAAAATTCTCTAAATGTGTTATGAGTTCTAATATCTAATGGGTGTTTTTTCTAAGGTTGTAAAAGAGCCTATTTATAGGCTAAATCCATAGGTCAAATAATAATAAAATAATTTAAACTAATTAGTGTTTGATTGAAACAAATAAACAGAGTTTAACTAGAAGATTACTTCTCGAATTTGACTGAAATAGGAGTCATAATTAACGAATCTCCACCTTGACTCATATTTCCACAATGCCATCTTTGCCAAAGCCCGCCACGAGCCTATCTTGAACCATGCAGGGAATTAACTGAGTCGATTCTATGCTTAGAAGCTGGAAGACTTCTAGCCTTCGACTTGTACACTGCCAAATCAAAACTAACTCGGGTTTGATTTTCACGAACACAGTGCCCTAACTTTTCAAAACCTGCATCCAAAAGGGAACCTCTCTTCAACGAAACGGTCATACCTTTTTCCCTCTTATGACCAAGTTGCCTCCGCTCTAAATGAGTTGACTTCGACTCTGTAACAGACGAAGGACGTCCGATTTCACCGGTAACTGTAGAACCTTCCAGAATATAAAGACTGCCAGTTCTTTTACCTTTTAACAAAACGAGAGCTCCACGAGATACTTTAATGCCACTCGACTCGATGTTGATTCTGCATCCTTTCAAGTCTAAAATACTCAAGGAGATGAGATTCTTTCGTAAATCAGGTACATACCTGACATCTGAGAGTGTCCTAATTGTCCCATCGTGTATCCTAATTTTAACAGTACCAATTCCAATTACCTTACTAGATGAATCGTTTCCCATGCACACAACTCCACCTTCAACTGAACTGTATGTGGAGAACCATTCTCTATTGGGACACATGTGGAAAGAACATCCTGAATCTAGGATCCACTCGGACGTGAGCTTGGAGTTATCGCTTGTTGACACTAACAAGAAATCATCACCGCTTTCATCGGCCAAATTAGCACCAGCTACATCTTCCTCATTACTCTCAGCAGCTCTTTTCTTTTGCAGTTTATAACAATCTGCTTTGACGTGACATGACTTTTTACAATAGCGACACCTTTTGTCTCGTTTCTTTGATGCTATCAAAACGGAAGCTTGCCTATCTGCCTTACTATCCAAATGAAGCTCATTGTCGAGTTTGTCTCTACTCAACAAATTACCCTTCACATCTTCGAACGAGAGTTTGTCTCTGCCATAAATCAGGGTCTCCCTGAAAGACTTGTATGAATGGGGTAAAGAGCACAATAATAGCATAGCCTGATCTTCCTCGTCAATATGAACCTCAACATTCTTTAAATCATTTAAAAGAGTAATGAATTGACTGATGTGATCTCTAAGAAGCTCACCTTCGTTCATGCGAAACGTAAATAGACGTTGTTTCAACACTAAACGGTTAGCCAGAGACTTAGTCGCATAAAGAGTTTCTAACCTTTTCCATAAGGCAGATGAGGTCTTCTCCATCAATACCTCCTGCAATACCGTATTCGCGAGGCACAATTGGATTGCAGACAAAGCCTTTTCATCAAGCTCTTCCCATTCTGTTTTATTTAGATTCTCAGGCTTTTTCCCGGTAACAACCTTTTTCAAACCGGATTGAACTAGAATTGTCATCATCCGAACTTGCCACAGATTGAAATTTGTCTCACCATCGAACTTCTCAATTTCAAACCTTGTTGCTGCCATATCTGAATGGGCTGATTTATGAAAATTGAACTAGCTCTTGATACCACTTGTTAGGATCGTCCCGATTAAGCAACGAACAAGTAAAAATAGCAGAAGAAATTGAGAAATTGAACACACAAATTTAACGTGGAAAAACTCCTCCAAAGAGAATAAAAAACCACGGGCAAAGATAATTTTACTATAATGGCAACAGAATGAAGAGTACAAAAGATGGAGAAAAAAAACTAAACCCCGAAAACCCGAAAATAAAGAACCCTCAAAACGTAAACACAAAATTCTCTAAATGTGTTATGAGTTCTAATATCTAATGGGTGTTTTTTCTAAGGTTGTAAAAGAGCCTATTTATAGGCTAAATCCATAGGTCAAATAATAATAAAATAATCTAAACTAATTAGTGTTTGATTGAAACAAATAAACAGAGTTTAACTAGAAGATTACTTCTCGAATTTGACTGAAATAGGAGTCATAATTAACACTTGTCAACAAAAAACTATCTAAAATAAATTTTTAATACGTAAACTTGAACATTAAATATAGTTAATGAAAATATAAAAGCAGCGTAAATTTCATTTATTTTTCTTATAAATTTTTTATTTGCAAGCTTTATATATTAGTTACAAATTGTTATGCTTTTTATAACCTAATAATTTTACTTGACAAGCTAAAGGAAAAGCAATTCCTCAATGTGACAAATTGCTTTAAGTTAGTGCAGTAGGCAGTAGATACACGTTAAAGCTTTATTTGGATTTCTGAGGTGGGTAAAGAAGTCCACGTGCGTATCCGTCCAGAAGGTAAAGTGGGTCCATCATCCTTTCTTTTTAATTTTCTTATACGCTTTTTGAGATTACCTTTATTTTTAGTGGACACAATGGAAATAAATTTGATTAAAGTGAAAGTAAAATTAGTGAGATTTTCCATGGGAACCCAAATTGCCAAGTTGCCATGTTCAAGTTGAGGTTCTATTTTTTTAAAAGAAAATAAATATTTCATTAACCAAATGCATCAAGCTCTGGTTTCAGATTCCACAACATTGACAGGGAATTTGCTTAGTATGACTACAGTCCCAAATATTAAACATGATCTTATGCAAGAAAGCAACAAAAATTAAGTATTGGCACTAAACATGAAAAAAGTACATAAGAACGGCTGAAATCAGCATATCAGATTTATTGACTTAAACCATAACGTTAATTCCCATGCTGCTTGATAGAGATGCAGCCGTTCCCGATCCTTGTTCAAGGTTTTATGTTGCCATTGCTGAAGCTGATATTGTAGTCGACGCAGATGGGGCTGTGTTATTTTATTTTATTTTATTTTTGTGTGTACGATTGCAGATATTCTTCTACTACTATAAGTAGAGATAATGTGGCAGAGGATAACTTCTAACCTTTTTGCTGATTTCATTGAATTACTGTCTTAACCAAATTTGATAATCTGCTCCTTTATCAATGAACTTTTGCCAACTCCCATCCAACTGATTTTCCTTTGAAGGATTCCAATCGAAATGCCCTAGTTTGATCACTAGCATATTGCCGACCTGAGCAACATAACCTTCGGTATTGGCGTGGTATATCTTGACAGAACTTCGGCAGTGGATCCCAGCCCGTCTTCGAGCTTCTATTAATTCCGTCAAGACATCACGGATGCCAAATTCATAGAAGTGGTCGTAAAATATCACAGGCTGCAATATTAAGAGTGGAAAATGTCACAAGAGTGCATTATAAAGTATGAAATCTAGACCATGTCCATCCTTTGATGCTCCGTTATTAGACATTTGAAGAAATAGGGAAAAAAACATGCTGTAAAAGAACATATATTTCTCAGAGTTCTGGTTGTGCCCATGTGTAGAATCATATAGAGATTTTGATGACAACTTACAGTTCCCGGATGTGTCAAGATGTAAGCATATCCTTGTGTAAGCTTATCACGGGGAAAAGGCCAGTGACCCTAAAATAAAACTCAAAAGTTAGAAACTTTAGATTGATGCAGACATTATTTACGGAAGAGGTGTCAGAGATCACAAGTTCATGAACTGAAATGACTGTAAGATGTATACACTATTCTGAAATTGGCTATGCTCTAAACTGGACTAAAAAGGAGAAAAGACAGTACTTTAACCCTCAAAGTGAGACATGAAAGCCATAGAATCTTAAAAGTTCCTTTTAGCTTCAGGATTAAGGTGTTAACAAAAGTAAACCTATGCGGCTCTCAGAAAAATGGTACTGCTCCGAGTTTGTGTACTGCATATGCAATGTATATATGCACTTCCATTAGAGATATAGGGAGCACCTGGGTAGATCCTGTATCATGGTTCTCTAAAAACGTACATGCGCGTGAAGGCCACCATCCCATTACTCCTGTTGGTTTTCCTTGAGGATCTATCAGTCTCCAGTATTGATCATGTAAAGCAGAGTGGAGTATCCCCTGCAATGGCAAATTATTTCTTCATTTGGAGGAAGCAGCAGCTATCTTGACAACAAATTTTCTATAATGCTTATAATGGAAATTATATGGTCATCCGAAACATGAGGTTAGCCTATATTTCAGATAAATGATACACAACAATTTCCTGGTAGGAATTATAATGATAATGGGACGTTAATTTATTTATCATGCACAAAGTATAAATAGACAGAGCAAAAGGAGAGTAGGCAGGCAGGGCCCCCTTTGGCTTGTCCAAACACTAGCCTTTTTAGTAATTTCTTTCTCAAAATGGGGTAAAAATCTATCAAGGAATACCTTTGTCGTGACATCAAAAGCTGAGGAAGTACCACCAGTGGCATTGATCCAGTTTACTATCCGTTGCCGGTGAGCATCTAGACATGTAAACAATGTCCCAAATATCATTGTAGGGACTAGAGTAACTCTAAGAATATATATATATTAAGGGACAAAGAAACACATGGTACTTTCATCTAGTGACCAGAAAGACCTAGAGGCACAAAACATGAGTAAGAGAGGCTTCCTGATTTAAAATGGGGATCATGTGCACATTGCACCAAGTCTGAAACTAATTTAAAAACTCCTGAATAACGTGTAAACCAAGCCAACCCCCCCCCCCCCCCCCAAAAAAAAAAAGAAAAAAGAAGAAAGAAAACAAGCGAAGTTGACTAAACAGCCAAAAACAACTTTTGTGCAATGAATATGATACTATTGACACAAATTAGAGGGAAAAAACTTCATATATCATAACTTTGACTATTGACAAGAACTTTTGAAAAGCCCCCATATAAGATCTACTTCAATAAAATGCCTGGCAAAGAAGTTGTAATTTTGAAAATGGTAACAAAAGATTGTACAAGCTTAAGGAAATTGGAGTTTGCTATTGTCCAAAATCTCGAACAAAATCAGACAAAATTTTCATATTTCATAGGTAATACTAAATGATTACCTTGATTGTAACATAAGTTACCATGTTCATAAGCCATACTGTCCCAATATTCTCCTATAGCAAATGCAGGATTTGAAGCTTCTATATATTCTTTCACAAATGTTCCAGAGAAGCCTCTGCAAACAAGGCATTAGTGCTGTTAACAACGGCATCATCCATGGTATGCTTCAAATGCTTTTGCCTTCTATTTCCACCTTTTTGGAGTCCAGTAATTAAGGCAGTTCTCATCCAAAAACTCAAAACTAATCTTTGAACTTTGTAATGCATTGCAAGTATCAACAATTTCTCTTTCTGGAATATATAAATAATACATATATGTATACTAAACTTGTATGGATGAAGTATTGCAACTCTATGCAATATCAGGCTATTCAAATTCTTAGATAATTGAGCTTGAATACATGATATTAGAAATATTGCAAGAACTTGGCTTACTATAAAAAAAGAAAAAGAAGTATTGCATGAAATGATGCATTATAATTTCTACGTTATAAAATACCAACTTAATTCAAACAAGTAGAATTACAAGGTTGATTTTAAGTGCTTACATGTTTCCCCCTGCCAGTGGTTTACCACTACAAAATGTTTACATTAATTATATAGTTTTTAATATTTCACTGTTCCATTAATTATTATTTTTATTAACGTATATATTGTTCACATGCAACACACACGATAAATAAAAGGATGACATGTAAGTATAGAAGGACAACAGAAACACCTTCACCTCACAAAGTCAAGCCGCCACCCATCATAACCAATATCATTACGGAGCCAGTATAACCATTCCTTTACATCTTTTCGCACAAAGTGCTGCGAATGATCAACATTTGGTGCCGCATGGAAGATATCACCTAAAAGTAACACTTATCAGTTAAATTTATAGAAAGTCATATTTTTTTATGAACTCAATAATTGGAAATATCATTCCATGTGGTTCAATCAATACCAATCTCTAATGTAGTTACTCAGTACTTTGTCAAAATGTCATTGCTCTAATTCACATATTTTAGATCAGTTTCTAGTAGCCACTGGACTTTGATTAAATAAATAGGGGTGGCAAAAAGCCCCTAACCAGCTAGGTTCTGCCAATCCCCCACACTATAGGGGTATGGCTTAGAAAAGATCGGGTTTTGGGGTGGGGTTAGACAATTTGGTCATTCAAATTTTCGGGGTCAAGTCGGGGCAGGTAAAATTTACCTGTCCCAATATCTTTACTAGAATGCTCCTCTTTTAATTTTATATTTTTTATATTTTTGAATTTTCTATGAATTTATAACATTTTAATTTTATAAAAAAATATTTTAGATTACAATTTCTTAATTTTACAATATTTTACATGATATATTTAGTTTACTTTTATCATATAGAAGATTATGTAAAATTTTGAGATGGATTGAGGTGAGATTGGCAAAGTCATTCCAGGATTGGAGTCACAAGCTAAAGTATTGAATAAAGTTGGGCCAGGTGGTTTGAGTATATATAAGTAAAAATCAGGTTGGGGTCGGGGCAGGCAATAAACTATCTCTTCCAGCTGCTATCTCTATAAATGAATGAATAGTCTAATTTAATATGGTAAAATTCAATCCACCTCTGAGTGTCTTTTTATTATTTAAATTTTCTTTTACCAGGAAAATGTTGAAACCTATTTAAAGGTTATTGATTTGATTAAGAAACATAACTGTTTAAAACCTTTGCAAATTGCTAGAGCCTAGTTCCACATAAAACACAACAAGCATAGCCTTAAATTTGACAATCATGATCCAGGTTGCTACTCAATTCAGCACTTCTAAAACAAACTAATATCATATACATACCACTTGAAGGATTCCCACGGCCCTGGAAATTTGGATCATCACAAACAATAGCTTCAGGCCCCCATGCAAGTTTGCCGCCAAAAATATTCCAGACACCATTTGGACTCTGAAATGAGCAAAAATTATTTAAAAAATAGACTTGTTAAGTTATTGTCATGCTTTCAGCCATGCCATTAAAAGATCAATAATGCCATAGTTAGAAGTTTATACTTCTGTATTTATGTAATTTGACTTCACAAAGAAAGGTTAGCAGCAAATTTTTTTCTCAGTTTTTGTAGTTAAGATTGTATACAATGGATTATTAACAACCACAAAATAAATTGGTTTTCCAGTATTTTAACTTAAAATAAGCAAATAAGCAAAAGGACATGTACAGCAATAAATAACCAAACTCTCTTGAAAAATAGAAAACAAATAAAGAATCCAAAACCATCACCTTATTCTTACATAGTTTGAAATCAAAGGGACATTTAGTTATAGATAATATACATATTTGAGATTACTGATCATAGTTTGCAGAACATGAAGAATACCTCTTTGTCAGAGTGAATTTTACCAAGTCTTTCGGATATGGAAATACAGTCACAGAAAAAGTAAATTTGGGACTATAGAAAAAGCAATTATCAAGGTAAAAGGACAAGCAGGGGCTACCTGTTTATGTGCACATCTATGGTTAAGCACAATATCTCCCAATGCCTGCATACATAGACAACAAAATATAAGGTTCAGTTCACCATAAAAGTATCATGTTTGCAGCTTCCAATAGGAAAGATGAGGTTTCATAATAATGTACCCTTAAATAGCTTTTAAAGAATATAAGATTAGTTCAAAAGTCAAAATAACAGTTGTATCTGTTCCGAACACTTTGTTATTACTCCCAATAATTTTCTGAATAATGCCCATAAATATAAAGAGAAATTCCACTTTGAACCAAAAATAAGAAAATGTCAGAAGCAAGAAGAAAGGAAACCCAAAAATTAAGCACTAAAGCTACTATTCATAAAAATTGGTCACATACCAGAAGTTCCTGAGAATGCATTTCCTCTATACAAGATTTCAGGTCTTCGACAGATCCATATGAGGAGTTCAAGTTGTAAAGATCAGAAGGCATATAACCTGCATGTTATTCCATAAAACTTAACAGTGTGTGAAACACAAAAATGAACCTCCACAATGTTTAACAACCGCAAATATATTAATTGATATGATATTCTTACTACTGAACACATAAAGTCAGAAGAAAAACTAACAGCTCATTAAGTTGATTTCTTAGGATTGCAACATTATCATAACATGAGCATGACATTGTTCTCCGGTCCAGAATAACCACATGCATACAGTGTATGTCACCTATAATGACAATTTATTTTATAAAAGGTGATAGAATAGCTTAAATTTCAGATGAACAAGAATTCTGATGACAAACAAGATAATAGTAGATGAAACAATTGAAACTATTGGAGATTTACCTTGGGGTGCAACAGATTGTGTTGGTGGTGGAAGCCATACTGCTGTTATTCCAGAATGAGATAAATCAGCTGCCTTGAAAGCTAGCTCCTGGTACCATTGCCTTCTCCAACTTTCCCAATTGAAACCTTGGAACTTGAAGACCAAGAAATTAAGAATTATGAGTGATAAAAGTTTGAACAATAGATTGATATCTGCTTTAATGAATAATACTTTTATCTGTTTTAGTTAGACATCAATAACCTCACATGAGCCTCAATCAAATAAGCTTAAGTTCCTTTGGTAAGATAAAAAAAAAGGTATCTCTAGTCCTACCAAGTTTACCATAAAAATGAGACAAGATGGACAAAGAATGCAGTTATAGGCAAGAAAATGTTCTTGATGGAATCAGAGAATTCTCTAGGTGCCTTGAAAGATTTTGAAAATACATCATAGACAACACCACCATATGACCAAAACGGAAAAAGAAAACCTTTACCCACCATGTAAGGTTTAAGGAATGAAAGCAATAAGGTATCATGCGGTGTGAGCCTGATTGATCAGCCATGGATTTAGATTCATTTATTTTAATCATGTGCATACTTAAGATCATAAATCAGTCATTCCAACTACTCCAAGGAATGAATTACATAGCATGGATCCATGCTACCATAAGTTAGTATTAGAAAAGGTGTAATGTTCCCTTAAATAAACAAATACAAAACCTAAAAGTAAATATGTAAACTAGATGTAAGTCCTACTATTAGCCAAATAAAATCATTTCATTTTCCAAACATGATAGATATTTGACCAGGATGATAAATTTAATAGATATCTCAGCTTTAAGTTAAAATCATGAAGCCTCTGTTAGTCAATGTCATAAGGTATGAATCAAGAGTGAGTAAATCCAACCATCAACTCACCACAATTTCTCGTCCTGTTCCAGTTCCTGGCTCTGCATTGAGTTTCAAATTCTAATAAAAATTAGATATGATCCTTCTACAAAGTTGTTTAGATAACAATAAAAAGTACATTTAAGAAAAAAAGAAAGAAAAGGAAAACTAACCTATTTTTGTTTCTTCTGGAATCCTCTTCCATTTAACTGTCTTTCGCTGGAGTGCTCGTTCCAAAGCTTTCCGTTTCTTCTCTATTACTTCTTTTTCAATAACATGTTCAGTAAGCATATCACCTTCTCTTAGCTTTTCTTGAGCAATAGACCAAACCTCATCAAGCTTGGGCAATTCCAACGATTTAAAATTGGAATTTAAGGCTTTAGATATGTCAGTCTTTCTAGGAGGAAACTTTGGACGGATGCTCCTAATCCTTCTTGCCATCCACTGAGGTATCTCCTTACGTGGACCATAACTCAGAAGTTTCCATTTCTGTGAATCATCATCAGTCAAAAGGTCTATCCTCCCACCATTAGCTATATAGATGACGTCTTCATCATCTTCCTTTTCTGATCTTTCCTTCAACAACGACTGTGCCATCTCTGCTCTCTGTCTCCACATCTTTAAAGCACTCTCAGATGTCCTCAGTGACCTCTGCAGGGCTTCACATCTTCTCATGTAGGCATTGTCTCTTGAACATGTTATTTCTTTGGAAGCATCAACAGCAGCCTTGATGCTTTCCAACTCAGCCTTAAAAGCCTTGGACAAAACCTTCTTTCTTTCAACTGCTTCTTTCTTTATTTTCTCCAATAAAGACCTAATCTCCTCTTCCTGCTCAAGAGCCTTTTTCCTACTCAACTCTTGGAATTCAAGCAATGCCTTCTCAGCCTTACTGGATCGGAGTTCAGCTGCATTTGCTTGTACTTGGGCCTGTTGCAACTCCAGTTTCAACCTATCAAGCTCACTCTCTGAAACCAATAGTTGAGCTTCTAAATCACTGACAGCACCTTGTAACTTAATATTCTCAGACTGAGCAGAAGCAATAACATCAATGGGATTTACAGCGTCAGTGAATACTGCTACAGCTTGTGTAGCCTCATCAATGGCATTTTCTGCCACATCAAGGGCCTTATTTATAGCATCTTTAGACTCCTCTATAATTGAGAATATAGTACCTTCGGTTGATTTTCTTATCTGTTCGTCAATTTGAAAAGCTGACTCAGCAGCCAAGGTTTCTGCAGCTGAAACCCTCAGCTTGGCATCTTCTAATATGTGAGATGTGGCCTGTCGGAAAGCAATCTCCGCTAACTTTTCAACTTGTACTGCAAGTTCAACAGCATCTTGTCTTGCAAGAACCAACTTAGATTCCAACGCAAATTTCTCTTTCACTGACTCCTGCAGCTTCTGATGGAACAGAGATTTGGTAGACTCCAGTTCTGAAACAGCCAATTCTTTGTCATGCAAAACGGAAGCCACATATTCCTTCTGTTTAGCCTCAGAACTAGCAAAGTCTTCAAGCAATTGATCTCTTTCTTTTTCAAGGGCTGCTTGTCTGGCCTTAACCTCAGAAAGAGCCCTTCTCGCCTCCACTAACTCATCTTCTTTCATCTCCAACATTTCATAACTCCCCAACAAAGAACCATCCTCATCATCTGTGACATTGTCTTTGGAATTATCCTGCCACAGAAATTAAAAAATAAAAAATAAAAAATCAGGATCCACTCCCAACTTCTTCGCACAACACTCGCTTAGCTTTTACATTCATTTATTTCTTAAATAAAGGAAAACTAATGACAAACACTCATGACTCACCCTATTTGAGGCAACAACTATTCTTGGTCTGCACTGCCAGTTTCCAGTAAGTAAATTCTTCCTGCAAGAACATCATCTTCCATCAATGATTAGATATTAAGTTCGCATTTCCTATAACAGCCATTCATTTCTAAATAAGTATATGTATAAAAGTCAAACCATCATATAAATACCAAAGAAAAAGACAAGAGGCTTTGAGTTATCCAAAAAAGCATGGAGTTCAAACTTAAATAAAGAACCTTTTCCTGTTAGAAGAGCCTCCCAAGACTAAATGAAACTGCCCACGTGGCGTGCCTAATGAAACAACAGGGAAGTGGGGAAGAAGCACCCCAAAGGCTGAACTTGGTAATACAAAAACACCCATTTTGCTTTCTGTCAAGAGACAATAAGAACTTTAGCAACCTTTTGGACTTCAAAAGACCAACTATAATTAATTAGCAAATAAGTTTCTGTCATAAAAAGTAAGTCATCTTCCGCGTTATAATTAAAAAAAAAAGAAGAAGAAGAAGACATTGCCCTGATAATTGCTTCCAGAAAAAAACAAATCAATAAAGATCTCAAGACCAGCATAAACAAATAAAGATCTCTAGAGAAACAAAAAAGTAAAAAAGACAGAGATAAACCTCTTAAAAGTGAACATTGTGATGCATTTTTACACAAAAGTCATTAAATCATGTAAGAGTAAAGAAATTTAAATAAGAAAAAAGTCTGCTCTATAGGAGCAGATAATGCCATTGTCTAGACTATTGATTCAAAAACAAATAAATAAGAGAGACACGAAACCAACCTAAGAAACTAATCAATTCTAGCATAAACAAAAGTAAAAAAATACAAAACAAATAACCATAATAGAGAACATTTTAATGCATCCAAATAAGCCATTGGATTATGTAAAACAAATGAAAACATGTTTAAAAGATTAAAAAAAAAAACAATGAAACCTGATATGTATTGAGCTGAAAAGAGTTGTGGGAATTCAGTTCATTGTATAGGTTGAAGGGTCGAGTATTTGATTAGACGAAAGAGAAAATAAAAAGAAGAAATTGGGTTTGGAGATCAGCATCTGCAGAGGAAACAAGAAAAGGGAAGAGAGAGGAAATGGAGGGGGTGAGTCAGGCAGTTTCTATGGTAGAGAAAAGTGGAGTGGCCTTTTTAGATTTGCGTCATTTATGTCATATTTATGCAGTTTGACTGTCAATCGATTGCCCTTAGGTACACTTCTAGGTTCCAACAACCTTTGTTTTTCCACTCAAATACAAATACTGATATTGAAGTATTTTTAGTTTTGTATTTTTGCCTTTTTGAATAAACATATCAAAATATCTATATATATTAATTATTTATAATTTAAAATTAATTTTATATTTATGTATAATTATATTAAAATTTTAAATATTTTATCATCATTGATTTTATAAATAATTTACAATAATTATTTTTTATACACTATATTAATTATTTAAAAATTACATAAAAATTCATATTTTATATATTATTATATTAAATTATTTAAATATAATTTTGATTAATTAAATTTTTACTTTCTAACATTATATTTAAAAATACATTTTAACTATGTTAAAAAATACATTTTAAGTAATAAAACACTTTTCCAATACTTTCAAAAACTTTTTCTTTCTAAAAGAATTTCTGAACAACAACAGTAATAAAGCTAAATCTAAATGAATTTTAAAATTAACATTTTATTTAAAAAATTATAAGTTGCAACGATTTCAAGAATAAAGTCTTATAAATGCATTAGATTAAAATTATCCAAGAGTAATATTATGGGATAAATACTAAAATTATTCATAAACTATGGTTTAATGTGTAATTATATACATGAATTTTGATTTTATGTAATTTTATACATGAAATTTTGATTTGATCCAATTCTTGTAAATTATTAATACAATTATTGATATAACATTATTTTATATTTATATATTGCATACATAAATAATTATAGTTATCCAATATAAAAAAATTGATGTATTTATTTCTTTAAAAATGTGAATGATTAAATCAAAATTAAAATTTCAAGTATACATTTGAACCACAATTAGAGTTTCATGTGTATAATTACACCAAATTAAAGTTCATGTATACAATTGCACATTAAATCAAAATTCACGTATAATTTTGAGATTTATCCCTAATATTATAAATGTCGTGTTATTAAACTCTAACATTAAAAACTATTCACTAATGAGAAAACTTTAACACTTGTATTTAGGGCCTGTTCTGCGGTGCTTAAAAAAAAACACTTCTGGCTCCAAAAAGCACTTTTGAAAGAAAAGTTGTGCGAAACAAGCAGTTTTTGGCTGAAATTTTTAACTTTTCAGAAGTGCTTCTTAAAAACACTTCTGAAGGGGAGAAGCTGAAATTTTTAGCTTTTCCTTCTCTCAAAAGCACTTTTAGTGCTTAATTACTTTTTCACCCATCTAATAACATTGTACTTTTCCTTTTTTTTTTCTTGGTGCTTAATTATAAATGTGTTAAAATTATTAATTAAAATTAAAAAATATTTTTTAAAATACTAATTACAAATAGTTAATGGTTATATTTAAAATATAGTTTATATATTTTAATTAAATTTTATAAATAATTAATATTTACTGTTTAAAAATATTTAAAGTTATAATAATTTTTTATTATTACTAAAAATAATAATATTAACTAATTTAAATATTATTTAACTGCATATTTGTTACTTGATAATAACATATCTAAAATGGATATTTTATTTCTCAAAAGCAATTTTTGACAGTAATACTAAATACTCAAATTTTAAAGCAAAGTTTTCAAAAGTACTTTTCTACAGCATTTTTCAAAAGCACTTTTTAAAAGTATTGCCAAACTAGCCATTGGTATAATGAAAAATAATCACTTTTATAATAAATTAATTGGTGAGAGAGATATAAGTAAAAAGAAAAAAGATGAATTTTATAAGGATTACTTAAGTTTTTATAGGAAAACTTTTAGATGATTTTAAAAAAATTAATATTTTACGGAGAATTATTTAGGGTTTTATAAAAAAGTTACCTTTTTAATTTCTTTACTTTTTAAAATTAATTTTAGTTTTTCCCCGTAAAATAGAAAAACCTAAGGTTTAAACAATGATTACTGAGAAAATTTATTTTATCTTTTTAATTATTTTTATATTTTTTAGTTTTTTTCTCGAGAAAAAGAAAAATATAAATTATTTTGGGGAAATTTTTGAGTTTTTACAAACAATTAAATTGTAGGGAAAAAACTTGAGCTTCATATCCACACATGTGAATAACACAAATTTTCATAAAATCATTTTTTTAAAAATAAAATTAATTTTTAAAAAGTAAATGAGTTATTAAAATAAAAATTTATTAAAATTAAGTGTAAATTTTATTAAAGTTTAGCGATTAAAATGCAAACATTACAATATTTAATTTATAAATTTTTATTTTTATTTATCAAAATAACATTTATAAAAGTTGGATGAGGTTAAAAAAACATATAACAAAAGGTAAAAACACGGATGAAAGTATCAAATCGGTCATTTTAAAAAAAAAAACGAAAGACAATTAGAAGGGTGTAAATTTGAAGGGCATTTAAGTAAAATTGTTGAGAGATTAGATGATATTCAGTTATTCACGGGGATTTGTCAGCTAAAAAGTTAACGTGCTTTTCCAATATTATATCTTTTAAAAAACCTAAGAAAATCTTGGAAAAGCAAACAATTATTTCCCTATCAATCAAACTATCAGACTTGAAAATAAAGTGACCATTTATTTTATAATATAATTACAAGTTTGACATGTCAGCCTCCATAATTTTTAGGGTAAATTCTCTAGTTCACTCAACTTTTAGTATGTTTTTATTTTAATCACTCAACCATTAAAATTTTAATCACGGTTGACCGGACGAAGTTAAATACATTATAGCTGACTGCAGGTTGGATAACATCCGCTTGGCCTGTTGAAACCTCACCCTATGTCAACAGTGAAGTCTTGCTTGTCAAAGATGTAGAGATGAAACGGCGTAAATAGAGATGAAGGTTACAAAATGAACAATTTATCAATTATCATAGTCGAACCTTGTTTTTTGTGGAATATGTACCCCGACCACAATGCGTGACTAAAATGAAAGAATTTAAATCTTCCTTTATTATTTTTCTTACCTAAATTTGGTTATCAACTTTTTAAAAGTAGTCAGAACATTTTTTTACAAATAGAAATATTGATTAAAATATTAATTTTTAACAATTTTGGTATTGCAACTCGCGTTGTACTCTACGTGTATTTCATTTTGACATGATACTAATTGCCTTATATATTACGTTAACAAATAATTTAAAAATATAAAACTTTAAATTTAAAAAATTGCCTTAAGTGTACATGGTTTGATATGCGTACTTTCATGCTTAAAATTTTAATGTTTTAATTAATATTTTCATTAAAAATAATAATTTAACTTTTATTAAAAATATTAATGGTCAAATTCAATTATTTTAAAAAGATTTAGTGCCAATTTTAGTTAAAAAACAAAAACAATTTAACAAAAGATATAAATATTGAATTATAAATTTAATATGTGAAAATTTAATATCGTTAACAAGTTAAATTAATTCCACCAACTAAGAGCTCGAGAATCATCAACCAAGTAAAAGTAAAGATATTAAATTCTAAATTTGATGATATTATATTTATAACTCATTAAAAATTTAAATTTAAAATCTAATCTTCATAAAAGAATCGATCTTAACATAAAATTAGCATCATTAACGATTTCAACTACTTCCTTACTCTAACGAACGTTTAAGAGTTGGAAACAACCAAATTAAAGGAAAAATATTTTAAATTTCAGCGAAAATATATCAACTAAAATCAAAATTTGACCAATAAATTGATAAATATATATATATATATATATATATAACATATATGGATAAACTATATAGTTAGTTATTGAGTATATTTTTGTTTTAGCTACTTAATTAAAATAGTTATAAATTAGTCATAATATTATTTAAAATATTTTATTTAAGTTATTGAGTTGTTAAAATTGATAATATATAACTTTTTTTTTCATTGCATTGCGTCTGTATGCACCAATCGAAAGCTCTCTTTTTCATTCTTTTTTACAATTCAGTTTTTTTTTTTATGAAACAGATTTAGAATTTAAACGTCACGAATCTACGAATTAAAATTTAAACAATTTTTTCTTCTATCTCCAATATTAACTATCAAATCAACTTGAAATTCACTAACAAAACTTAAAGAAAAAGCTTAACAGTTTAATCACTTATAATACAAACTTTTCGAATAGTTTAGTTAGGAAAATAAAACAATGGGTAATTTAGGTATAAATATAGATGAGATATTACACGTGACATTGTAACGCCATTAACATCCGCTCTCACGTGCCCCCTCAGTTTGGATTTTGCGCGAAATCTCCAAACTTCACCTGCATCTGAGAGAAAAGCCGAAAGCCCCAATTTGACGCTTCAATCGAAATCAGATCCCTAAAAACAAACCAATCCGATTTTTTTAACTAGAATTTTGGAAAAATAACAACATCGAATTCCTTCTTTTTGTCTGGAATTCTGAAATTCTTGCAAAGAGATGACGGAGGACGGTGGCGCTAGGGTTTCTTCCGATGATCCTACTGTAAGCAACGATGCTTCACAGACTAGACAAAGGTACCGAATTTCTTTTTGTTTTTTCGTAAATTTCAATCCTTAAACCCTAATTTCTCCATGTACTTAATTTCTTTGGATGACCGCGCTGTAACCAACAGTGATTCACAGCCTCGACAAAGTTATCGAGTTTCTTTTTTCTTTTCTCCTTAATTTCAATTCTTAAACCCTAATTTCCCCATATGCTTAATTTCTAAATTTAAAGAGTTAATTTGTGGAATTACTCAAAAGAATCTGTTGAATTTGATAGCAATTCAACTGGTTTATTGGAGGTGAAATAAATCATCTTAAAAGCTGAATTTTTTTTAACACATTTGCATAATCAAGCTAGAAATTTAATGATAATTACAGAGGCGAAAAAACAACAACAACAAAAAAAAAAATCCAGTCGGAGCGAGTTATTGTCAGATGATTATCAAGCATAAGAACATCTACCAAGAATTGGTAAATATTACATCAAAACTATTAACACTAGGTTGTTGCTATGACATGAAACGGTTTTCTGGCTGTGATTTTCATTTCTAGGGAGGGAAAAGTGTTTCCTTTTAATCTGATTTTGAAAATGTGTTTAGTTTCATTTGTAAGATTACATTTTAGAGCAAGAATTTTGATTGTTAAAGTATGTATCATTAATTTTTTAGTAATTTTTACTATATCCATCCTTGCAATTATATAACTCACAAGTACTCGTTTTCAAACAAACTATGGAATATGTAGTTGTTTGATATTTATATACCAGATTAATGCCATGTTTGGTAGTTGCAAATTTTATTAGTTGGGGTATTATGCAGGAAGAAGAGAAAGTGGGATCAACCTGCAGAGGCTTTTGTTTCAGCTGGAATTGCTGTCCCATTTAGCAACATGGGAACTCTTGCTGGCATGCCACTTCCTGGTGTAGCTCCAGTACCAGGCACCTTTCTGTCAAATGTACTTGCTGCTAGTGGTGCAGCTGTTACACCGGTCTTTCAACAGCATGCTGCTCCAGTGGCATCTCAACAAAATCAAGTACGAAAAGTAGATATGGTTTTGCACAAAGAAATTCATTGTTTTCTATGATTATGGCAATAATTTGTCTTGTATTATAAAATGTCATTTGTTCTTTGCCATGTTAATGCTTCACTGCTGACAACATTAGTATTTAAAATGATATTTCAGACATTGATAAATTTGGGTAGTCAATGTACCCTGACTTTGCAACAGCTTTTGGCTTTAGGTGATTTTTTACGTTATATTTCATGCATATGGACCAAATATTTGTAGGGACATGTTTTAATTGTTTCTTCCCTTCCTTCTTAATTGCCACTAGTATATTTTTATTGATATTTCTGCTTGGATTGTTTCATATATGGAGTGTTCATCTGATCAAAATGACTGCTGGCTTTTGTATTCGGTCGTAGGGTATCCGAAGAACTGTTATATGCAGGGAATTTGGATTTATTTTCTTTTTGATGATTTTTTTTGTACATGTCTTTTTTTACTTGCATATTTACAAATTTGTTAATTGTATAATTTATTTGTGCATTTTGTTTGTACAATTTTATAGACTAAAATTCAGGATGAATTAGTGATTGCTAGAGAAATTGTAATAAATGATGCGGAATCTTCTATTCGCTACAAGCTCACGAAGCGCCAGACACAGGAAGAGGTAAATCACTTCTTCTTTGTTTAGCAATATGGAAAAAAGGGTTTGTTGTTAAAATAGCGGAAATAGTTCTTTTGTTAAATTTTGATGAGTAATCTTATCATCTTTCAGATACAAAGGTGCACTGGTGCTGTGGTGATAACTAGGTAAGTTTCTTTAAGTGGGTGTCAGAAGCTTTTGATGATTATTTTTCTTTCTTGTTTTTCCTTCTAATTCCTTGAAATGATTGGTGTGCAGGGGCAAGTATCACCCACCAAATGCTCCAGCTGATGGCGAAAAGCCTCTTTATCTTCATATATCTGCTGCTGCTCATGTAAGTCTAATTTTTTGATCTTTACAGACCGTTTGTGGGTTATAGAGTGAAATTTTTTTAAATTCCGTCTTTATGAAAGTTTTAGGATGTATGCTTTCTTATAGTCTCAGCTTGTGGTTGACATAAAAAAAAATTAAAAAGCTAAATAGTCGGTCTATTTAAAGAAAAGAGATTTACAAAGCTTGTGTAATTATCACTGCAGTTAAAAGAGACAGCAGAGCGAATTTTAGCTGTAGATCGTGCAGCTGCCATGGTGGAAGAACTGTTAAAACATGTTCAGAGCTCACAGGCAGGTTCTTCCCCTTTTGTGGAAGCTGTGATGAATGGTGTGAAGGTATGCTTCAACTGCAACCGATTTTGTTGAGCTGTAAGATTTAGATAATCGATTGAATGATAAATGTCTAATCAAACCTGGTTTCTCAGGCATTTAGCACATGTGTATATTTGGGCTTCGATGCAGATCCATCACTGAATGTTGCTGCTCGTATTCGTGGACCCAATGTGAGATTTTTATGTACTTCAGTTTTGCATTTTCATTAATCCTTTTAAGGGATTATATACGGCTCTCATATGTTATCATGATGTTTTGTTATGCCCAGTTAATGGTCCTGTTTTAGTTCTATATCATCTTATAAGTATTTGTGACCTATAGCTGCTTGTCTATTCTATAATTAGATTTTAAAATTAGATGGCAATACAATCTTGCATAATTAAATGAAAACCAGCTATCTGATGTCAAGGATGTGGACTAATTCTCACCTTCCCTGAACAAACCCTTCATCTATCCTCTTATTAATATGCATGCATCTGGTATTTGTGTCTTGTAGCGATTTACTTGATTGAGTATTCTGTTTAGTCAGTTGTTATTTGAAGTTTTTGTTTCATATGTTAAAGATGAGAGATTCTAATGTTCGAAGCTCTCTCTGACATCTCCATGCAATTGGGAGAGCATGTTTTTTTGCTGCTGGTGGTTCGGTTTTGTACTTGCAGGACCAGTATATAAATCACATTATGAATGAAACAGGAGCAACTGTCATGCTACGTGGATGTGGTTCCGGAAACCTTGAGAGCCTTCAGGGTGAAGGTACTTTTATGCAGTGCAAAATGCAACCTCTTTTTCTTTTACTATTTCTTTATAATTTTAGGTAAACCAAAGGATTTATGCTAATGTTATTTTTAAATTATTATAGTTTATCTTTTGTTGTTGTTGTTGCAGAAGCACAACAACCACTGCACTTATTCTTGTCAAGTAACAATCCTAAAAGTCTTGATGATGCCAAGCGTTTGGCAGAGAATCTTCTGGACACTATCTGCGTAGAGTTCGGTGCATCCAGGTAATCAGGTTTTTATTTTGTTGAGGGGTTTGATGGTAATTGTATAATCTCATTGTTGTCATTTTGGATTGGTGTAACCTGTTTCTTTCCATCCATTTTAGGATTTCATCAAGTAAGGTTTATGGTGCAGTTCCACCTCCACAGCAGTTGTTGACTGGAGTTCAATATTCCGCAACAGGATGCAATCTGAATGTTACTTCAGCTGCTGGTTTGGCATCAATGCCAGTTGCTACTCCAGCTCCACCTGTTGCAGTCCCTGTGGTTACTACTGGCTATTCTCAAGCGATTGCTGTGGGGATGCCTAATTCTGGGCCAACCCAGGCAAATTC
Source organism: Gossypium australe (assembly GCA_005393395.2). Classification (NCBI taxonomy): domain Eukaryota; kingdom Viridiplantae; phylum Streptophyta; class Magnoliopsida; order Malvales; family Malvaceae; genus Gossypium; species Gossypium australe. The sequence continues at coordinate 8,444,825 of CM016624.1, read as the reverse complement.
AGTTGGTTATCCACAGCCTTTGGTGACCAGAGGGACAAGCTATATTGGATATGGCGGGATATACCCCCAAGCAACACCGTTGCAACAGGTAGCATTAGCTCTTAAACAATCATCTCCAATCTCCTCTACTGTTGTACCTGCAACGTCTGTAGCAAGTGCAGTTGTTCCTACATCATCAGCTAGCAGTACAGTAACCAAATCAAGTGTTAGCTCTACTTTACATTCTGAGAAAGAGAAACGGCATCCACAAAAGCGGAAGTTCCAGGAGTTACCAGCTGGTTCAAAGGGATCGGCAAGACTCAACCAGGTATCTGTGAATTTTCCTGCTAGTTTCTCTTCAAGCGAAGCTGTAAGGTATACAAATTTATATATTTTGAGTGCCATAATGGCCAAAGATGAAGTCCAACTCCATTCTGGCATTTTGGTTTTTAACCTTGTACAAGTTCTGGTTCATGGCAGTTTAGTGTATGCATAATATTATCCTAGGCCAAAGAGCATTACCTCTCTCTAATCTCACTGATTTTTGGGTAGGGGGTACGGCTTTGGAATTTGGGTTTGTCTACTAAGAAAAATGGTTTTTATTTAATGTTGACCATCATTCCTCAAAAGGGAATGTTGACTATGAGTAATTTAGGACCATCTTGTGAGGAAGATAGTCTGGCCCGTGCTAGAGCGCCTATCTCTACTTGATAAGTGTTAATGCAATTAGGATGATGACACATGAGTTTGAACTGGCTTTGACTCATTTTCGAAGTTAGAGAAACTTTTATCTTAGAGAAAATGGCATTTTAATTAACTTTATATTTCATTTAAAGTAATCTTTATTATTAGCCCATGGGTGGAAGCTTTTTATTTAGAAAAGCAGAAGTATATTTGTGAATGGAGGCATTTCCAAGTAATTGAGTTACAGTGGCCATGTTATGGTCCTTAATTCCATGTGGTAGAAATTGAATCTTGACTACTGCCATAGTTCATATGGCGGGGGATGTAGAGGACAATGGTTCCATCTTGCTAATTCTTGAACTTAACTTTTAACTATCTCAATCCCGAATGACCTATGCTTGGTAGTTCCCAAGTCGATCAGGTTTGTCTGCATGTGTGGCCATGCATTTGCAATCCTCTATTCTGCTGACTCATGCTGGTACTTGTGCCCCTTATTTTTATGCATCCACCTCCATCTCCAGTTTCACCCTCTTAAATAGGGAAAGAAATATTATATAAAAAGGGGAAATCTTTGCAAGTTCATGTGATTGCCTGTCTTCCTTTGCATTTATGGTATTGGATTTATGATTATACTTTCTGCTGACTTTCTCTACTTATCTTCCAGGTATTTTCTCTGACCTTCTAAGAAGCTAATAGGCTGATACCAGACCTCTGTTAGGGCCATTGGTTTGTATGTTTCACAGGGTTTTCAGTTTCAGAGGAGCAATTTGATGAGTTTTTTCTGCTGCAAAACCATGATCAAGGACCATTCAAGATTTTTTACTCTTTGATGGGTGTATAGCCTCATATCATGAACTTCGCATTTCTAGTGTCCTGTCTTACATGGCTAGCGTTATAGAATGTGCAGCTGAAGTTTAATTTAAAGGCTCTTTGGTGTCAATACGGTGTGCATTTTTTTGTTAAGGATAACTTAGAAGCTGAAATAACTACTGAAAATGCATGAATAGATTTATTAAGTGCATAAGCTGACCATAAATTTTGTGCCACTGCAACTGTTATTTGTTAAAAGTGACGCTGTATGACATCTGGCATTTTTTTAAAATTCTTGCATCTTGCCACAAGCTACCTTAGTTTTTGAATATGAAAATTTCAAGGCTTGTTGGCTTATAGGATCCTAGCATCTGTTCTCTAAAGACATCAAGGGTCACATTAACTAACTAAATAATGGCCTTTCACTAATTCCATGTCGTTTTGTCTTCTGACACAGGACCTTTTTAAAGATTCTGTTGTACCCTTGAGATTTTAACATTCTTCTTTTTCCAGATGTTTCTCATTAACTATTATATTACTCCTATTGAGAAATTAGGCTTGGATTGTTTCTGTGTAACTCATTTCAGGAATCTGAATCTTTAAATCCAAACAAGCCATTGGGAGATGTAGGTGTGAAAAATGTATCAAATATGCCTGCTCCAAAGAAGCTGATTCATCCTTCATCTAATGGAATGCCACCACCACCAACAAAATCCTTGCCGCCTCCACCTCCAAAAACCATGCAGACTCCACCATCTCCGCCTTCAAAAACCATGCTGCCTCCACCGCCTCCACCCAAGTTCACATCCTCAACATCACCTAGGAAATTGCAAGACAAGATCAAAGTTACCAGTAAAGCTAAACTTGATGCTGTCCCTGGTAGGATTGATTCCTAAACTGACTATTTTAAAGGTTTCTGATTCTGAATTTACTTCCCTGTAATGACCAATACTTGGATATGAAGTAAAATCTAGTCAATGATATATTGAATTGTGAATTTTATTGTCCTTATCTATATTGTTTGGTTTTTTCAGACACCTTGATGCAGTTAATGTCATATGGGGACGAAGATGATGATTCCGAGGAGAGCAGTGATGAATCACTAAATAATAAGAACAGTGCGGATGCAGTTCGAAAACCATTCTGGGCTTTATGACTTTTCATTCTGATGGCTTCTGTCAAGCGGGTATCAAGCCCCTGTTTTGCTTTGATTCTTTTGTGATTGCAACATGACAAGTACTTATTGAGTGCAGACAAGGTGAAGTAACTCCAAATTATCACAGTGAGACTACTTGCATTGCCGCATTTAGAGGTTTAAAATCTGATAGAATTTGTGTTGTATATTGGTTGTAATTTGTCACTAGTGTAGACTATTAGTTTCCGTTAGTGCCTTGGTGAAATTGGAAAATCTTTAGATAGTCATATTCTGTTATGAGGCTGTTAATGGAACGTGAAACTTTAACCCTGTAATTTTAATTTTGATGGTAATAGAAATCTCCATTCATTTTGGTGTGTCGAAAGTTTAATGGTAACATTTCTAGTTTAACCATCATCTCTCTTTATTCTCTCAAAAGCATCTCACAAGAGAAAACTGTCTATCATAAAGTCCGGTATTTTGTATTTTCTTTTTCCTGTCAGAGTTTATTGTTTCAAAATTTTAGATATATGTATTAAATTTATTTTATCATGTTTATAATATTGTTTTCTTATATATCAAATGGACTATGTTCGAGTAGAAAAATTTCTGGTCAGATTTTGGACCCATTTTTACTAGGAGAAATGTCAAAGTCATGTCAATTATATTAAGCTAAAGAATGTGGGGGGAAACATAATAATTCTATTTTTCAAAACTTACGCTGCCATTAGTCTAAAAGTCTTTCAAGTGAAATTCCAAAGGCTAAGTTGAGATAGACTTTCTTGACAATTCGACCAAAAATGGATTCCTAAAGTTGGTATCAGATTTGGGATGAAAAATGTGCAGTGAAAATTTGTGTTTAGAGTAGAGTGAGAAATCGAAATGTTAATGCACTTTTTGTCTCAGCCACAACACAACTGACTGAGATTCGGACTTGACCCCTAATTCGTTCAACATATTGAGATTTTCTTAGTAATAATTAATAGCAACGCAAATGAGTTTAATTATATAAATTAAAAGAAAAAGAGAACATTTTCTTCTTTTCCTTTACTAAATTATTTACAAATAAAACAGGGTGGTTAAATCTAGAATTTAAGATAATATAGGGCAAATGAGGCCAAAATAGCCGAAATGGTAAATTCCAAACTTTCTTTTAAATCTCAACGGCTAGTTGGGGCCCTCAAAATTAGAACGTTACAATCCCATTCCATTTCATTTATAAATATAAATAAATTCACACCATAATTCAATTCAATATATCCATTTCTTCAACCCCACTTAAAATTTAAGCCTTTTTTTTTAATTGATCTCAATAGTTCAAAGCAATATCTACCCGTATCAATGGCGGAGCAAGCGGTGGAAAAGCCACTTAACAGTTCATCTGAGTCTGAAAATGGTGGAATATTGGAGAAAACCCCGCCACTCCAGGACCAGAAAATTGATGAGAATATTCAAGAAGATTCAGGCAAAGATTTGAAAAAAACATGCACCCCTGATAGGCTTACAGTCCCCAAGGCATTCAAGTTCCCTGAAAGGTAAGTAACTCCAACATATCTTTTATTTTGGTTTAAAATTATGATCTGTTTCGTGAATTTCTCTTTTTTCGTGGTTGGTTTCAGGTATAGAAGTCCAACCGATTCTATGATGTCGCCTGTTACAAAAGGTCTTCTTGCAAGAAACAGGAAAGCTGGAGGTTCACTCTTACCACCTAGTATAAATCAAACTAAGGTAATTTTCGAACTCAATCTTGTAATCTGTTATTGAGATGAGAAATTTAGAATCCTAATTCAATCTATGAAGTTTATATCGATTTATCATTTGCATATTTTTATTCTAATTTTTCAAGTTATTTACTGTGTTCTTCGATGTTTGCAGATCCATGAATTGCGTGTTCAAGATGTTGGTCTTTCTCACAACTGAACAAGCTAAAACCAGATGGATTTGTCTGAAATGAAATGGTGTTAATGTCGATATAAATTACAAGCAAAAAGAATGCTGTTTATGGGATGTAATCTCTCTTTTTTTTTTGGATGCGAAATCTTGTTCTAATAATAACATATTTTTGGTAGCTGATTAATCATAATGTTCAAGTGCTTCATGGGAGAGTGAGTGAAGTGATGTTTTTTACGAAAGGAAAAATGAGCTCTTATATTCTGTTCTCAAAAGAAAAAAAGAAGAAGAAACTGTTTTTCAACCATTTTATCTGGAAAAGTTAACCAAACAGAACTTTAAAAAACTATTGTTTGATAATTTGTTGAAGAAAATGGCTCTAACAACTCTCCAGAATAACTTGGTTAAAACCAATGACCCCGATATCTTCTCTCTGCCTTCCATTGTTAGCTTTATAATAACTCCCCCCCGCCCCCAGACTCTTTATACATATCATTTTTGTTTATGCCCCCTCCCCCATTGATCTTCTCATCTTGCTTTTCCCTATATTCTTTCCTCTCATCATGAAGTTTCCATCTTCCACTTCTCTAAGCAAAAATATGTGATCAGATTGAAGATACCAACTAAGTTATCATAGAGTTGAAGCTATGGGTAATGAAAGCCGCATGAAATCAACAGATATTCAAGTTAAACCTCTTTCAAGGCATGAAAGTTCAGCCTCTTCTTATTCTCAGAACCTTGAAAAATCCCAACTCAACCAGTCATCAACAGCTACTGAGCAGACCCCAGGTAATGGAATTGATGCACAACAAACTCCAGCAGTGTACGTACCAGATCGGATACCATCGTCCATTTTCAGTAGCAAACCTGCAACACCAACGGACTGGAGCAATGCTTCAAACGAATCGTTATTCAGCATTCATGTTGGGAATAACAGCTTCTCGACGGATCAATTCCTTACGCTGTATAAATCTGGTGAATTAACCAAGTTGGATGAGCAGATTATTGCCCAAGGTGGCGTCTTGCCTTCACTGAAAGAACTAGATGACATGGCGGAAAGGGAAGATGAAAATATAGGCAAGAAAGAAATGCCAACGACAGGGATCAGAACCAAACAAGTTGCACAGGATTATGGCTACAAATATGGCAGTGGAAACCAAACCCATGAACCGAAATTCCCAGCAGAGGCCCATAATTCACCTACAAGTAGCGTGTCTGGTCGGTCGGATGAGAGCACTCTTTCTTTTGCATTCCCTGTGTAAGAAACTATACTTGCAACACTTGATTATGATTCATCTATTTTATGGAAAGCATGGGACTGAACTTGTTTAGCTGTTAATTAATTACAGGTTGAATGGAACGGATGGTGGAAGACTGAGTTCAGTAAATAGCTACCAAAACAACCGAGGATTCAAGATACAGTCAGTAAAGCAACAGCAGCAGCAAGTTCAAGAGCAAGAGCAAGAGCCGAAGCAATATGCTGAAGAAGTGAAACCAAAAGCTCAGGGTACTCCCCAAAATGCTTCCGGTCGAAGCTGGTTTGCCTGGTTCCATTGCTGCCGATATCCTTGATTTTTCATTAAAACAATCTGACCTGCCCTATCTGCTCATCTAATCATTTCCCAGGGAAGGGAAACATCCATTGCCTGCCCTCTAGTTAACTAGAATGTTACATTAGATGGTTTCTAGTATTGTGTTAAAAAAGAAAAGCATGTACTGGGGGAAAGATAGTTTGAATTATCAATGTACAGATATTTATCTTACACATATATATTTTATGTGTTGGTAATGCAAAGTTGAACAGTGGTTGAGAAAAGACACTGAAGAGGATTTAAATATATAGGATTGTTGTTACCTTTAATTGTTCAATACACGCGTTATCGTTTATTGTGTTCGTGTCCATGTTAACACGTGTCTACAACACGTATTGTGTGGGTTTATTTTTAAAATTTTTGTTTTATTTAAACACATATTTTGTAGAGAATCTGACCGGACAAAAATTTGATCACTTTCCTTCAGTTGCACTATTTACAGAATTTTATCCTTTTTGCCCCTGTATTTTTACCTTTTTGTCCCTACATTTCTACCGTTTTGCCCCTTGGAAAACAATATTCTCATTTTATACAACAAAAAGAGAAATCATTCTTTCGTCTTTGCCTGCTTTCCTTTAGTCATTTTTTGATCAAGTGTCCGATTCTTTTGAGAATAACAATTCCATCATTGTTCCACCTTTTTTATTCAAGTGTACGAATATAAAAATACCATGTTAGTCTTGAAGGGTGACGATTAAGGTGAATTTATTTTTAAGACTTTAGATCTTTTACGGTATAATAATTACTTTATTATTTATTAACGTTTCGGTGAATATTTTAATCATCAAAGTGTACAATTTGGATTTACCTAAATTCCAATTTTCCATTTTGTTTTTGATGATTGACATTTTCTTTGTTTATACTGTATAATTTCAATTTCGTTTCAGCAAAATATGCTCCCAAAAAAAAACCCTACATCTTCCTGTAACATGCTTCTAAATAAAATTGTTAACAAGTTTTTTTTTGCGACAATAACTACATATTATAGTTGTTGATTTTCTTTCCCACCGATTTTCACTCTTATTGACCCAGATAGTAGTATAAGGTTTAAATCTATCAAAGTCTTTCAAAAAACATTTTTCAACTTAATGTCACAGAATAGATATGGGAGCGAACTCTTGGTGTTGCTCGACTTAAACTGGACGATATGTTTGTAGCAAGTATGAATCTCAAAATGCAGTCATAAAAGGCAGCAATATGGGGTCTTTTTTGCTCGTCAATCACCTACAAACTCATCTTATATATATATATATATTAAATCATTCAAAAAAAAAAAAAAAAACCTTTGCTCCACCATTAAAAAGCCAAAGAAATCATTTCAGCCGATGCTTATAAATTAGTACCTTAATAACTACGAATCTTGAAAATTAAAAATTATAAATGCACCGAAATATGGGAGTTTTACTTTTGTAAATAACTTTTTTGAAAGAAAAAGAATCACTCGATTTAAAGAAAGGCCTTATGCAGTTAATAATTGTTCTTAACGAAACTAATGAATAGAACACCTCAAAAATAAAGCTAAAATGAAGCAGCCACAGATACTCAAAAGGACTAGATGCAGGGAGTTATGCTTTTATCAAACAATATCTAGTCTCTAGTCACGCTTCCACCAATGCTCAAAAGTCAAGGCCACAAGATTTGTTTCCAAACATAAACAATTATATGTATAGTATAGTAATTGGTTTATTTGCCACTACAGTCACTACTAGTGCTTTCCTGTGTTACCTTGACGATAATGGTCCTCAGGGTTTTGTGGTCTCTCATGAGGATTCACTTTCTCACGCCCTGGTGTATTTGATCGAGGGTACCCATGTGACAAAACCTTGTAGTCGATTGCAGCAGCTAGATGTCTTGCACCTCCTCTTAGATATTTGTCAGCCAGAAAAGAATTCATTGCAGTGCTCCCAGGGACTAGAGGGTTACCAATATCTTCACATCTGACACCTTTTGGTCCAGTGCTGAGCACCAGAAACAGCACCAGAAACGGCACAAGGAAAACCCTACAACATTCACCAAATGATTAGCCAACATAACACCTCCAGACAATGTAATGCAAGACTCAGGCTTGTATATTTATTTAGACATTGTTTCATCACCATTACGTTTACTTTTTGCTTTTGAAGCATTTGAACTGCAATCTTAGTGGTTACTGGATGTGTCATCTTTTCGATGTTATACAAGAGATGTAAAGCAATGTACAGTTGAAAGAAAATAACTTTTAAGTGTTTTGCTGAAGACATCTTGAAGGCTGCAGAATCCAAAACAATGAGATGAGATGAATGAATTTCTTCTCGGAGAATCCCAGGATGAGGCGATTCCTACCAAAGCCCCCCAGTCTTGATGTTTGTATCTGTGGGGATGAGTTGTTTTGTGTCTACATATACACAAGCGGTGGATTGCTGCATCTTCACCATCTTTGCAAGAGATCAAAGTGGTGAATTGCAAGGAGACCAAAGGTTACTCAAATTTTTCTCTCACTCATGACGGTATTATATTAGGAAAAGCCAAAATTAACAGAGAAAAGGTAAAGTCCATGCTACTGATATTGGTATACGAAGAGAACTCTGAACAGAAAATAAAATTTAAGAAGTTGGCACTGTTTTTTATCAGCAGCGTGAGAGAATACGATCAAAATGAGTTCAAGAGCCTTTTTTGGGATCCAAGACACCAATAAACACAAAGATCTTTTGGACTTCCATATATGGTTGGCAGGAGAAGAAAAAAGAAAGGAGAAAGAGCTGGATGAAACAAAACATTTCTTTTACGAGGTTAAAAAAAAAATGTTCTTCAAAATCAGTTTTACAAGCAACACCCATTTCAGCCATTAATTGTTTCATGTTTTGTCAAGTATAGAGATCAATAGCTTGATATTAGCAAAGTGATTTATCGGGTTGAATTGGAAGAGACTATCTGCAGCTAGGACACAGTATGCTCCTCACCTAGCAAGTTAACTACTTAACTTTAAACTCAAACATACAAATCATACAAGAACCTTATAAGGGTGGAGCAGACAGGCAATCTCTGGTACTATATATGTATATATCAAACAATAAAAAAGGAAATAAGAGAGAGAAAGGAAGTACCATCCTCTGCTTTTCTCTTGCTTTGTTGATTTTGTGTCCGACACCTGAGCTTCTTGAGCAAATTTTAAGGTTTTGCTCTTATAGAAGTTCGAAATGAAGCTTGAAAAGGATCCCACCATCTCCTTCATCTTTCTTCCCATGCGAACTACCTTTCCTATGGGAGTCTCCTTCAGTATGTTTATCAGGAACATGACTGCTTCTTCCACACCTTTCATCAATGGCAACCAGGAAAGCAGTGTAATATCCCGACAAGAAAACAACATTAGAATCAAAATTACTAATACCATATATATATATATAAATAAGTTAACCCAAATCAAAGAAGAGCCCCACAACAAGGTTCAAAAACTGGATATGAAATTATAAAATGCCATCACAAACAGAAAGATAACAGCATAAACAAGCTCAAGTTCACCACCTTAACCTTTCTGCTAATACAAGGAAAAACCAGAAAATTTAAGAAAATCAGAAAATCTTACATATATTATTGAACCGTAGAAACCCAGATAACAAAAGCAAGCAGAAATCTTAACAAATGAATAAAAAGTTTACCAAATAAATGTTTGGTGCTTCCTTGGTTGGAGTTTGAGAGGCCGGCGTTCAGAGGAAGAGGAGAAACAAAGATTTTGTATGGGTTAATGAATCTTTTACGTAGCGGCTTAAAAGGTGAATCAAACGCGCTCCACCAAACGACGTCGTGGTTCGCAACAGTGTGCTTTGAAAAATCTAGGGTTAAGAGAAAAGCTATTGAGAAAAATATTTTGGTTTGGTGAATTTGGTTTAATTTTAGTGGGATTAATAATTAGAGAATGTGGTGGTGTAATAGTAATTAGCTTGGAAAAAAAGTTTTTATATCTGAAGTCGGCCCGGCTCGGTCGGAATAAAATTTAAATTTAATTATAAAAATATAAAATATTAATATAAAATATATTTTATTTATTTTTTAACAATGAAATAAGTTTTTTAGGTGAATCGGGGAGGTTGAAAATAGGCTTAAGCTTGAAATTTTTTTGGAATCGGATGACATCTCGACTATTTTTTTTTTTTTTAGGTGAATCTTTCTTCCCATGCGAACTACCTTTCCTATGGGAGCCTCCTTGAGTATGTTTATCGGGAACATGACTGCTTCTTCCACACCCTTCATCAATGGCAACCAGGATAGTAGTGTAATATCCTGACAAGAAAACAACATTAGAATCAAAATTACTAATACCATATATATATATATATATATATATATAAGTTAAACCAAATGAAAAAGTAATTTAATTTAGTTAAAATTTATTAGGTATATTTTCTAATATTTTATAGTCAGCGATGATTTCAAGAAATACATTTTTACATTTAATTTTATTCGTGATTTATTATTGATAATTTTACATATCCTGATTTATAATTTATTAACTTTTATTTCGAATTTATTTTACGCAAACCGACGATGGACACAATCAACCATAATCAACACCCAAACGAGAATTGATTACATACCTGTATCGCCAAGAGCCTACTTTTCTCCCATGAATTCTTGAAAATTGCTTGGTCTGAAATCTCTTCCATGGATTTAGGTACGATGTCGTCGTTTCCGCAAATAAGAATTACATTATACCCACGCATGGATTTAGTCAGACTTGTGTCTTCCATGGGCTGGTATGGTACTCGCAAAAGAAAAAATGCTACTGTGAGAAAAACGTTGCTTTTTTTTGTTGGGGGGGGGGGGTGGGGCGGGGGAAGGAGGAGGGAGGTGTTAGATTGCTGTTAGACTTGAAACCATCGATCTAACGTCGTGTTTGAATAAAAAAACTATGGAGGAGGATAGATTAAATTAAATTAATGGGGGTTGTCCAAGAGGCTTTCTTTTCTATCTCCCTGAAATCCCTTTAATGACCTTTCTCATTGAAAATTGTGGTATGTTGGAATCTGACCCGCCGTATGTAATATCCATTTCATTGTTTGGGTTTTGTTGTGATGAACATTCAACCTTTTCATTTAAATTTGTTTTAAAAATGTAGTCAATTGTGTAAAAACACATACATCAAAAATAGTAATATTTTTAACTTTATTTCCTCCCATTTTTCTTTCATCTCCTTCTAGGATTTCAAGAAAAATCACTGGCCAACCATCATATGTCATTTTTAAAGTTATCGATAGGTTTTGAGAAAAATTTAATTAGATATATGTTAGAGTCTTGAATTTTTAATTTAAATAATTAAAATAAACATTACAAAGGAACCCTTGAGCTTTTGAGGTTGAAATGGTTGTTTAATAATAGTAGAAATATCCTTTAAAAATTAAATTTTAATTTAATGTATAATTGTATAAGTAAACTTTAATTTGGTATAATTATATAGTGAAACTTTAATTGTGATTCAAATGTATACTTAAAACTTTAATTTTATTTTAATCATACACATTTAAAAAAATAAATACATTAATTTATTTTTATATTGAATGAACATAATCATTTATATATGCAATATATAAATATAAAATGATATTATATCCATAATTATGTTAATAATTTATAAAAATTAAATCAAATCAAAAGTTGATGTATATAATTATAATAATTACAGTATTTTTATATTGAAAATACTATTGGTTATTATCTGTAATTATAAATGCTAATTTATATTCAAAATTTAAGTAACCAAATCCCAACTCTTTACAGTATATAAATTTCTCTAATTCAACATCAAACTTTCATGATTTGTTTGTCATCATTCCAACCAGCCTTTCATCAAAAGTTAAAATCCAAAAATAAAAAATCACTTTCTTAAGGACGTAAATGGTCAGAATGCGGAGAAAATCTATTTTGCATTTTCCCTTCTATTTTGTATACTTCCCCTCCTGGTAAAAGAATTTCATTGTTGATTTAAAGATGTTTCCCATTCTATTATGCTACTTTAACCATATAGTGAAAAAATATTTTTAAGAAGTACTTTTAAAAAATTTGATTTAAAATTTGAGTGTTTAGTATTGTTGCCAAAAAGTATTTTTGAGAAATAAAATGTCCATTTTAAAAATGTTATTATCAAGTAATAAATATGTATTTAAATAATATTTAAATTAGTTAATATTGTTATATTTTAGTAAGAATATAAAAAAATTAGTTTAACTTGTTGTTAATATTTTAATATATGAAATATAAATTTTAAATATTTTTAAGCAATAAATATTAATTATTTGTAAAATTTAATTAAATATATAAACTATATTTAAATATTTAAATATAACTATTAAATATTTGTAATTAGTATTTTAATTTTTTTTATTAATGATTTTAACACAATTGTAATTAAACACCAAGAAAAAAAAGGGAAAATACTAGGGGTGAAAAAGTAACTAAGTACCAAAAGTGCTTTTGGGTGAGGAAACTTACAAATTTTAGTTTCTCCCAAAAATTTCAATCAAAACCAGCTTATTTAACACAGCTTTTCTTCCAAAAGTGCTTTTGGAGCCAGAAGTGCTTTTTTTAAGCACTACTAAACATGCCCTATGTTTGTTATCTATTGGGGATCGACTCGTATAAATAACAAGATAGTAAGAGTGGAGAAGATCGAACACAAATATTTTACGTGAAAAGCCCTCAAAGAGGGAAAAATCATGGGTAAATGTGACTTCGACTTTTCACTAAATAAGTAAACAAACAAGAGTACAATAAGGAGAAAATAAACCTAAATGTACTAAACGTATAATCCCAAATACTAAAAATAAAGTCATAACTCAAAAACAAAATTCTTTTCATAGTTACCACAAAATTCTCATAAAAACTCATATGCAACTATATCTTGTCACCCTCAAGAAAAACCCTCACTAATTGGCATGTCTAAATCAAGGTTACTAAGGCCCTTTAAATAGGCTAATATTAGAGTTTTAATTATACTAAAATATTCCTAAAATAGCCAAAGCTTAACTAGAAGAAGTCCTGTTAAGCTATCCAAAACGTGGTTGTATAATATTAGGAATCATCGTGATGCCATGACATGCCAACTTTCCTCGTTACGACGTCGTCGACACGTCCATTGCCAAAAAATGCCGCATCGTCCCAACGTCGAGGACCTCCTTGTCCCGACGTTGGGCTTATTTTGACCATATTTCAATTGCTCGTCGATTATCGTCTAAATTTGTAACACCCCTTACCCGTATTCAACGTCGGAATAGGGTACGAGGTATTACCGAAATTACAAATTTATTTATCAGACATTTTATTTCATCTAGCATTTATATTTGAAACCAATCAAAATTAAACATATTGTCCCTTAAACATATTTATTTTTCTCGTCATGTCTTACTTAAATTTATTACTCGTCTCAACATACTTAATTACCTTGTGTTAACATATTAAAGATAATCACATATTTACATGTCATGATAAATATCATTCACTTGCCGTTTCTTTATAAACATAAAACAAATAATTCATCATGTCAATATTTTACGTACCATCAACTCATATTTCCTTATATCACATAATTAAATTACACGAACTTATCTGGCTAAATTTGTAGAAATATCAAGATTCAGGGGCACTTTAGAAATTTTCTATTTTCATCGATTTTTCAATCGATCTTAATCTAAATTAATAATTTCATTCAATTTTGAAATTTTAAATAATAAAATAATCTATTTCATGCAAATTGGTCATTTCCACATTTTTACAAAATTAATCATAAGGTTTTACTTTTATTCAATTTAGTCCCTGAGCCTAAAACATTACAAATTAGCCATGCTAGCTGAATATTCATACATATTTTCCTCCTCCTCCTCTCCATTCCACATCCTTAATGTATATAACATGCTATAAGTAACATTATCAATAATTTCACTAATTACTCATATGTATATTCAAAACTGTCCATTTGAGTCATAGTTACTAAATTATTTATATCTTGAGCTACAGAACTCGAAATTAAGATCTGCTAATTTTATTTGAAACTAGACTCACATATCTTCTTACTATAATTTTTACAGAATTTTTGGTGTGGCCAATTAATACAGTTTATTAGTTAAATTCTCCCCGGTTACACAGTCCGACGGCTCTGACCTTTATTCACTAAAAATCAATTATCTCATAGTATGATTTTCATATAATGTTTTTGATTATTTATAATGAAAATAGACTCACTAAGGAATACAAACATATAAATTATAACTCATAATTATTTTTGTACAATTTTTAGTGAATTTCTAAAGTAAGAACAGAGGATCACGAAGTTATTCTAAACCAGTCTTACAAAAATTTAAATATCTTAACATGTAGACTTCCTTTACTTTCTCTGTTTCTTTTATATGAAAATAGACTCAACAAGCTTTAATTCTATATCTCACTCAACTTCTAATTCAATTTCTACCATTTTTGGTGATTTTTCAAAGTTAGACAACTGCTGCTGTCCAAAACTGCTTTAGTGTAACATGTTGATTTCTATTTTGCCCCAAATTCCACAAGTCATACAATTCAGTCCTTGCTCAATTAACCCATCAATTGAGATAATTTTCACATTTAATACTTTTCTCTATCATTTTAAACTACTTCATAACCTTTAAAAATCAAAATTTTAACACTAGGCCTTAATTTCAACTCTTTCACAATTAGGTCCTAAAACCAATTTCCATCAATTTTACTTGATAAAATCATCATATAACAAAATTAAAGCTTCAATTCAATATTTATTCATCATATTCTTCCATCAATAACCCACATCAACTTTAAAAATTAACCATAGAATAAAAACTAATGAATTAATAAGTTGAACCCAATTGTAAAAAAAATCTAATTACATAGAAATTTCAAGGAGAAAGCAAGAATTAAACTTACATGAAGCCAGAGTATGAAAACCAGCTTAAGCCCTCTTCCATAGCTGTTTTTCAGCTGATGAAAATGAAGAGAAATGAAGAAAAACTCTAGATATTCCAATTTAATCCCCTTTTTATTTAGCTAATTTTGGCAATTTTTCCAATCTGCCCCTTTTCTTCTTTCTCTTCTCTTTTTCTTTCTTTCCTTCCCCTGCTCTCTGCTTCGTTTGGGTTTTCTGTTTCTATTCTATCTCTTTTTTTTTCTTTTTCCTTTAGTTTGTTTATATATATAATAATATAATATAATAATATAATAATATAATATAATAATATACTTTATAATTAATATCTTTTATATATATATATATATACTAAAAAAAATCTCAGATTTTTTTCATACTTAAACCGCCTCAAGATCTCAAAATGGCATAATTGCCTTTTTAGTCCTTTTTATTTTCTTTAATCTATAATTAAACTTTTGCACCTTTTTCAATTTAGTCTTTTTCATTTAATTACATACCCAAACGTTAAAATTTCTCAACCAAACTTTAATATTAACTTAATGACACTCCATAAATATTTTTAGAAATATTTATGGCTCACTTTATGGATTCGAGGTCTCAATATCTCGTTTTTGGCCCAATTTTTCTAATTAACTCTTTTAGTTCACAAAATTCACTAATTTCAAAATATTTCTAATGCCATACTTGACTCATAAATGTTAATTTATTTAAATTTTCAAACTCACTTGTCGGATTTAGGATCTCAAATCACTATTTTCGATACCACTGAAAATTTGGCTGTTACAAAATTACTTGTAACGTATCCGATAAATACAAGGTACACTCCACATTATCTTTCTTTACGGGTTTCCTTTTTAATTTCATCGGAATACACATTGAAAATTACATTTACAACAAGTTTACTTCCAACTATAACGTGCTCATTTTTCTTTTCTCAAGTTTCTTCCACTGAATTGTTAGTTCAATGTCTATTTTTTTTTATCATTAATTTATTATTCTATATATGGAAAACAGTTCTTTCTTGAGAGTTGTTTTTGGGAAGTTTTTCACATTCTTTAATTTTTTTTGCTTATTTTATGTGGTTATATTAGGTCTTTAAATTGGCAAATAAAGTTAATTTCTTGCCATCAAACTACATTACCTGTTAAATTTTTATTTCATCATTCTCTGTACTTTTTATTTATTATACTTGTTATATATATCTGTAATCGCCAATTCAAATGTCCTAAAAGGATTCGGGTCTCTGATCTTTGATCCGGATGGACTCAACTCAGAAGAGGTGTACTCACCAAGATAGCCTGTAAGAAGAGTTCGCAGGCACACTTCGTAAGATGGGGTAGCGAACGGAGTACTCAACTCAGAAGAGGTGTACTCACCAAGATAGCCTGTAAGAAGAGTTGGCGGGCACACTTCGTAAGATGGGGTAGCGAACGGAGTTCGTGGGCACACTTCGTAAGATGGGGTCACGAACGGTGTTCGCAGGAAAGATTGCGAGGCCTACAAGTAATTCGGACTCGTGACCAACGGGTACGGAGCTCGCTGAGGATGTCAGCATTAAAATAAAAAAGGACATCATTACGCGTCCAACAAGCTAGGGGGCACACAAAGAAAGTCAACACCAGGGGCAGGGAATATCAGCACTAGAGGCCCCCCAAGGCCGAGACAAAATGGTGAGCCTAATTATGAGCTATAATAGTAACAATAGGAGTATGTATAAATACTCCCAATATTTTTCTCAATGAGACGTGAAGAAAAATACGTCAACAATACCAATTATATTTAAGAATTTACATATTACTCGCTCACATAAGATATTTGTAAGAGGCCCATTTTGCCCGGGCTTAAAATAAACAAACCAAAAAATAAATAAATAATAAAAATAAATAAACAATGTTTTTTTAAACAGTCCAGTACAAACCCAAAAAAGAAAAAAAAAACAATTAAACAGCTCAAACAGATTACATAGCCCAAATTACCCTTTACCCATTACAGCCAAGCCCAATTAAATCCACTAACCCAAAAACCCGATTAGCCCAAAACCTACGGGGCCCAAAAGGCCCAAAACCTAAATCAGAAACTAAGGGTTCTGAAACCCTAAGTCTCTCTTACGCTGCAAGCAGCCTCAACACTGTCGAGCGTCGCGCCACCTGCATCGCCGGGAATCACGCCCCATCTTCGCCGAGGACCTGCAAAAAAGGGAAGAACACAACAAAATGGAAAGAAAAATGGCAGCAAGATTTTACATTTATTTTTCGATTCCATTTTTTGGGTTATAAAAACCCCTAAAATAATTTGTAACGGGGGGAATACACAGATACACAAGCAAGATATATACAATAATAAAAACAGAGAAACCCAAGAGCAGAGGTTATTTCAGTGGATTTCTTTTTCGTTTTTTTATTTTTTTCTCTATTTTCGAATACTGTTATTTCTTGTTTTTTTATCTTGTTTTTTTAAAGCTATACAATATATATATATTAAAATATAAAAAAAAAGCAAAAAACTACCTTTTTCTAATTTTCAACGGCCGTGCACGGCGGCCGGCGACAGTGGCGGACGGCGGCCGGAGCCTCGCCGGAGACTGCCGAAAATCGCCTGGCAGAGGTTCTGAGAGCTTTCTCAGAAATTTTTTTAAAACACAATGGGAAATGTTTTTTTTTTCCTCTAATTTGGACTATTTATATAGGGTTTAAAACGACGCCTTTTTGGACTTAAACTCCACTGCCAAAACGACGCCGTTTCGTTTAAAGACCCGAAATTTGACCTGACCCAAGGCAGAGGATCCGCGTGTTTTTGTTAAAAGGGATAATTTCTTTATAGGCCCTTCCGCATTTTCGCAAAATTTCAATTATGTCCGAATATCATTTTTCTTTATTTTCAATTTAGCCCTAAAGTTTAGATTTGGTTTCAATTAAATCCTCGGGCTCCTTAAAGATTACGATTAGAACGTCGTCGTTTTTAAATTTTGGCATAATTTCCATTTTAGACCCTACAGTATGACGCGCATTTTTTATTTAATCCTTTTATACTTATTTTATTTGCTATTTAACCCTCCTTCCTTTATTTATTTATTTTTATTTATTTTTTAAATTATTTTAATATCATATTGAATCATTTTATCATATTAAAATTATATATTATTTTATTATTTTATTAATTTTGTTAATAGTATAAAATTCATATATATTATTTTTTATATGTATTATCTTTATATATATTAAATTATTATTTATTATTTATTATTTTGTTTGGTTTAATATTATTTTTATTATATACTATGATTTATATTTATTATTATATTATACATTCTCGTATATTATATAGTATTATATTATATCATATATTATTTTTAAAATTTTGTTTTGTATAGAATCTATTTATATTATATAACCTATTTTATTTATATTATTTATTATATATGTAATTTTTTGATTAGTACATTATATATATATATGTGTGTGTGTGTTTTTATATAAAATATTATATATTATTTACTAATTATTTTTATTATATGTAATCATTTATATATGTATTAAATCATTAAATTATATATTCAGTATAAGTACTTTATTTACTTTTAATTTTTTTTACGTATATATATATATATTAAATCATTTTACAAATTGTCACATTCTTTTTTTTAATGTTTAAATATTCTCTTTTCTTATTTATTTTTATTTTTAAATTATTCCCCTTTTCATTTGATTTTGTTATTTCGTGAAAGTCTTAATTATTGCTATTTATTTTATATTATTCTATGTTCTTTTGATCGTTTATTAGTGCTTAACATAATTCTTTATATATTTATGTTATATTATTCTTTTATTATTTATTGTTAGTATAATTTGTAGTATTGTAGAATTGCAATTAAATATGTATGTCGTAATATTTTACTCAAACCATTGTTTTATACCTTTTGAATTGATGCATTTTATTCAAATAGTTTTAAAAAAAATACGGTGATATCTAATATTTAGGGACTTCGAGAAAAATTGTGCCCTAACTCACTGAGTTTCGATTTTTATCGTTGAACTTAAAATATTAAGTATCCCTTTTCTTTTAAAATTGAAATTCATGAATTCCCAAATCAAAACTTATTCTCGAAAATTCAAAACGTTGTATCCTAACTTACTGGAATGATGTTTTGTATTTTGAGGTAAGAATTTTCTACAAATAAAGGCGAACCTAACTTCGAAGTCATGAGATGTTATATCCTAACTTACTGGATATAACATTTTAATTCTTTGAAATAGGTAAGTCTTGGTTTTCTTTCAAATAAAAGGATCGTATTTTAATTTTTTTTTTAAAATTTCGACATTAAGACATGAGATTATCAATTTGGTACCAAATTTTGGGCGTTACGAGGGTGCTAACCCTTCCTCGTATGTAACCGACTCCCGAACCTGTTTTCTTATATTTTGTAGACCAAAATCAATGTTTTGAAATAAAATATTTTTTAAGGTGATCCAGTCACACCTAAGTAAAAAGTATTGGTGGCGGCTCCTGTTTTCATTTTTGTAAGTCAACCCCCGTTTTTTCAAAAAATTTTAAAAATGGTTTCGACAGCTTGGCGACTCCGCTGGGGACCATAAGAGAGTTAGGCCGCAAAAATCGATAATTTCATGTCCTTTTGTCCAAATTTTAAATTCTGATTTTTTTTTTTAAAAAAAATCATGATCCTTTTATTGCATGTTGTTTTAATTTTTGATATATATCTCTGCATTGCATTGCATGACCGTTGTGGTCGCACCCTTAAGTGGGAGTAAGAAACTATGCCTTCGTGAGATTTTCACCTCCGCGTAGGCTAGTGGACTACTCCCGGCATACATCCGTGCATATGTCTTCGTGAGGTTTTCACCTACGCATAGCCATAGGGAAATGTATTCCCCTGAACTGAACTCGGTCCGTATGAGCCTATAATGGGTGAGGATCGAGGAATCTGCTGGTTCGGGTACCGCAACTTTAGAGCTAAACCACATGTAGAAAACCTAAGTTCTTACCCTAGGTAGAACTATGCTAAACCCTAGTGGTTACCCAGATAAGTGCCCTATTCTATTCTTGTACTAATGTGTTCTCTTTTGTCTTGACTGCATTGCATTCGCATCATAGAAAAGAGGTGTTGATTCAAATTCGATTGCTAAATAGAAGAGTTGGTCATGAGAAAATGGATTTATGGATAAAGTGGATTATAATACGGTCGTCCGAATATGGTCCAAGTAAACACGACGAGAGAAGACTGATAGCCCATGAAGGAAAACAAGATTTTATTGCCCAATGATTCAAGCTGACAAAGACTATTCGAGAATCACCATGTCTTGGCTTTCTTGAAGAGGCTAACTAGCTTTTATGGAACTAAGTGAGTGAAGAGTCACGGCTAGGATCAAGTAACAAGGAGCTAGAAGAGGCATCTATTGGGAAAGATCATGGGACACGACCATAACATCCGGATACGAAGAAAAGGATTGGCGTATTCACCTGGACTATGAGGACAAAGCCGTATATGTAATCCGTGTTGTGTAAAGAAATTTATTTTCTAGTAAATTTTTTTCTAATGGAATTGAATTCAAAATCAACGCCTCTCTTTTTGCATTTCATTCCTTTGCATTGCATTTCATGCATTTGCATTACATCTTATCATATGCATTTAAGCCCATAGAGAGAGCCTAATTAGTTGAAATTATCGCAGAAAGAGTGAGAGAGAATGAATGAAAATCTGGAAACTGAACACCGTTACGGTACACGTGCCAAATCAAAGAAAATGGATCAAAGATTGGAACAATTCCAAAGAGATATGCAAGACCAGATGCAAGAACAAATGGCAAAGCTCCAATAAGAAATGAGTGACCAAATGTTGGAAGCTCAAAGGAGCATGATGGCTCAAATGGCCCAGATGCTGAGTGGGACAATGGACGAAGGAAAGAGTCCCCTAGTTAATACTGAAGACAACGAGGACTTTCCTAAGGGTTTCGCCCCACCACATGCACAAACACAACCTGAGGAGTATTCTCGAAGGCCATCTCTCACAATTAGGCCTTAACAAGGGCAAAATGACACTGGAGTGCCCATGAATTTCCAAGTTGGCACAGGATCCAACCCAGGAGATCACCCTACTAATCCCGTCATCCCTGACTTAGACATAGCAGAAAGGGAGGGAATAAGGATTGAATCCTCAAGGCAGTTAGAAGATCATTGCAGATGGTTAGAGGAAAAGTTCAAGGTCTTGGAGAATACTGATATTAACCATGGAATTGATGCTAAAGACTTGAGCTTGGTTTCAGATTTGGTGCTTCCTCACAAGTTCAAAATGCCAGAATTTGAGAAGTACAATGGAACCAGCTGCCCTGAAGCTCATATTACCATGTTCTATAGACGGATGACCAGTTACGTTAATAATGATTAACTCTTGATTCATTGTTTCCAAGATAGTTTGGTGGGGGCAGCGTCCAGGTGGTACAATCAACTCAGCCGTGCCAGGATTAGCTCTTGGAGAGATTTGACCCAAACCTTCATGAAGCAATACAATCATGTCACAGACATGACGCCTGACAAAATCACTTTGCAAAACATGGAGAGGAAGTCAAATGAAAGCTTCAGGCAGTATGCGCAAAGGTGGAGGGAGGTTGCCATGCAAGTTCAACCACCGCTCTTAGAAAAGGAAACTACAATGCTCTTTATCAATACCTTGAAGGCTCCATTCATTACTCACATGATAGTGAGTACCACTAAGAGCTTTGCAGATATAGTGATGGCAGGAGAAATGATTGAAAATGCCATAAGGGGTGACAAAATTGAAGCAGGGGAAATCATTAAAAGGTCTACTCCTAGAAAAAAGGATGACGAGGTGAATAATACTCCTAGAAAAATTACATTATATTTATTACTTATAATTAATTATATGCATATAAATACTATAAGCATGATAACATAACATGAATTATTAATACTTTAACTTTATTATAATTATAGTAATAGTCGTCTAATTATTAGTGTTTTTTTTGTCACTCAACTATGAAATGTTACAAAATGGTTACTCAATTATTCATTTTTTTTTCTTTTTTGGGCACCCAATTATTTGAAATTTTCTTTTATGATCACCGGCCATTAAATTACTAACCGAAAGATAACTTAGCATTTTTTAAAATTGGCATAATAGCAACATTAACCTTCAAAATTTACATATTGTATTAATTTAGCCTTGATTCCAAAAAAACATTAACCCTCAACATTTGCAAATCGTGTAAATTGGTATTTTTTCCCCCAATTTTATTTACTTTTTTTTTTTGAAAGAATCCCCAATTTTACTTTTTATTTGTAATGTTGAGGGTCAATTTTAAAAGAATAAGAAAAGTTAAAAATAATTATCTTGAATTTTCGAATGTTTCCATTTTTATATATTTCCTATCAAATTTACTTGATAGATTTGTTTTTTTTCTTTTAGTTCTTTAGGTGAAAGGGCAACAAAAAAAAAGGCAAAAAAAAAAAAAAAAGAAGAAGAGGAGAGATCAAATTACACAATGTGTAAGTTTTGAGGGTTAATCTTTTTTAGAATTAAGATTAAATTGATACAAGTTATAAATTACGTTATTTTTCAATCGGTCGTTTACGATTAATGACCAAAAAGAAAAAATTTGAATAATTAAGTGATAATTTTGTAACTTTTCTTTCATAGTTAAGTGCCAAAAAAAACTTACCAATAGTCAGTGACGGATCTTTGTACTAAGTTTTGAAGCTATTAAAATTTTCAAAAATTTTAAGAGCATAATGAGATTTTAAAAAAAATTAAGGGTCTAATTAAAATTTTTAATTTTTTGTGAGATTAATGAGAATTTTTTAAATAATTTAAGTGAGTTTAATTACAATTTGAAATAATTAAGAAGTATAATGAGAATTTTTTTAAAATTTGAGGAATTTACTTTTTTTTTAACTTTAAAAGGGAAATAAAATTTTAAAAATAAATAATAATTTCTCAAAATTTGAAGAGTGCCAAGGAACCGTCCGGCTCTGCCAACAATTAAATTTATAGAAGTATAGTACCCAAATTTGTTTTCTATCACAACACACAAGACATGTGCTCAAAAAATTAACTAACCGACAAAGAAAATTATTAAACCTTGTGATATCCACTTCAAACAAAGAAAATTACTCATAGCCCCTCCTAATATTTAAATAAAATGATAATCTCTTTTAGTCACTCAAATACATATTCTCTTATAGTTGCACCAATACTGATCTTAATAAAGTTAAGACTCAATTGATAAAAGAATAGAATTTTTAATAGAAAAGATTAATTTAAGAGACTAATTTACTTATCTTTTTAACTATAGAAACAAAATATTATTTGATTTCTAATAAATTAGATTATAATACTTTCACCCAAAATTTACCCAAATAGATCATTTTTCGGGATTGTCATTACGGACTCATAGGGAAAGGTTTTGGGGTCAAGGATTGTTCTAAACTAGAGGGTACCTTCGATTTTTGCAGCAGAAACCCTTGCATGTGTCTAGGGGATTTAATTGGGGTTGAATCTAGGAATCATGGCTGTAGAGGTAGAAGGAGATTATTTATCAATTATCAAAAAGCTACAAAAGCAAAGGGGATGATATATCGGAGATTTGTGCTCTCATTAAAGACTGTTAATGGCTGAGTAAGGGATTCCAGATCTGCAATTTCAAACATGGCCAAAGAATGAAGATCGAAATTGGCTACAAAAAGCCTAGGAAATGGGGAACAAATAAATATGAATAGAGGGGTCTTGATTACGTCGAGGAGCTAATGGAAAGAGATCAACAAAGCAGTGTGCAATTTTGATACGTGTGATGTCGATTTGCATTTTGGAAAGTTGAATAATAGAAAAAATGAAAGAGAATAAGGAAGATGAAAAGTTTTTTGAAGGATTGAAAGGTGTGATAATTAATGGAAGAATCTTACTGTTGGGTTTGGGCTGATAATCTTGAATAGACTAAATTATCGATAAATGCTAAAAATTTTAAAACTTACCAAATTAGGCCATTTTTTTTTTGGAAGAATTATCACATTGTCTAAGAACAAGCTGCAAATGGATTATGAGTCTATATATACCGATATCCCACATCTCACACCGCTTAAGAAAATTAGGGAAATGAGACTTGGGGTCTATATAAATACATGTTTTTTAAATTTTATTTTCACGTTAATAGATGGCACCAAACATTAAAAAAATTTATTGGTGTTGCCACTTTTAGAGTTGGTGTGATAGAAAACACTTCCACCTAAAAGTACTTTCGACATTTATTGGTAATTTAATCTTTTGAATAGGCCTATTTTAACTTTTATTGGTAATTTAATCTCTTCAATAAGCCTATTTTATTTTATATGTATTGAATTTTATGTTTTGTTGGGCTTTATTTTTTAGAGGTTAATAATAAAATTCAGTTAATTTATTTCAAGTAATAATAATAATAATAATAATAATAATAATAATAATAATAATAATGGCTAGCTTGGGAACTAAGGAACAACGTCCTACACAGCAAATTAATGAACATTTTGGACGCGCTCTTAGAATATAAAGCCATGGACCCTCCCACATGTTTGAAAAACTAAATTAGTAATTACTCAATTATTAGTAAATTTTATTTTGGGTTACTCAATTATAAAAAATTATAAAATTGTCATTTGATTATATTTTTTGACCTCCAACTATTAAATGGTTAATAGAGGAAAATGACATAACGACTTTTAAATTTTGCATAACAATAACTTTAACCTCAATATTTTTATATTATTTTAATTTATTTTTTATTCTAAAAAATGAATGCTCAACATTTATACATTATGTAATTTAGTTATATCGAGTTACGTCATGTAGATGTGGTCCAAAACATAGTTAACACTTTAAGCTCGACATACTCCAATTAAGCTTTTCAAGCTTTCAAATCTGTTTCAGTCTAAAGTTTTGGGGAACAAACCAATTAGCTAACTTTGAGTAGACACATACTTCAATTCAATAAACTATTCATAACTACTTCTAGAATGAAATGATGTCTCATATCAATATATTTAATTCGTAAATAGCATTAATTTTTTTTTATTTTTAAAAAGAAAAAGACATTACTTTATACCTTAATTTGAAGTGTTGTTTTTTTCTTACGTAGTACCCAATCCAAATTTTCAAAGAAATAAAATTGATTTTTCATAATTGGTTTTATGATACAAAATTGTTATTGTATTGTTTAAGTTGTTTGTAATGGTTATGTTTAAGTTGTTGGATATTATTATTTAGTTGGTTTTGTTAATTTAATTTTTCGATTATTTAAAATTAGTTTATGACTAAGTTTTATTTAAAAGGGTGAATTAATGTTATTAAATTATCAATAAGATTATGTATTAATCATTTAATTTTAAAAATTTATAAAATAGTTATTAATTTATTTAAAGGTTTTCATTTAAGTCATTTATTATAAGTTCATTCCATACTGGACCAACTCGGAATAGGGCTATATACATTCCCATTATGAGAAGGGGTCGCGAGTAAAACTACTTCCATTTTACATTAGTAAAAGTGAATCCCTCCTCTTTATTATTATTTGATTTTAATAATACTCATACAATTGCGAATATATCTTATCATTGTTTTGAAATTATATGTCAAAAGCAATGAAATATTAAAGTGATGATTATTTGTAGATGAAAATTTAGCTTATTATGATAAATTACTTTTATTTATTTATTTAATATTTCACTATCCATTTTTTTTATTATTTTCATTTATCTTTAAAATATTATTTTATTATTTTAGATTAATCGATTTTTATTCTAAATTAAATCTATCATCATTTAATCTGGGAATATATTTTTATAAATTGTAAACATAATATTTAATAAATTAAAAAATAAATATATAAGATCACAGTCATCGTAACATTTGGAACTAATTTATTATAAATTGAGTAAATGGTGATTGAAGAATTGATTGATTTAATTTTTTAAAATTCATTATTTTAATCCAAACTTAAATTGAAAAGACGAAATCAAATTAACATACTAGAACAACCAGTATTAAATCAACTTCAACAAGGAAACAAAATGCAGAGTGAGTGATCTATGATTTCAACCATTGAACAAAGTTCTTGAATACCTTATCAGAACTTCCACCATCACCGACAGCTCTGGTAACCATTTGCTTCAGTTCAATAGCTCTTGTTTTGAAATTTCCATCACCAACCAATTGTTCCACTTTGCTTTTAATTTCTTCTTTTCTAATGATACCTCCTTCATCCTTTTGGAGTTTTAATCCAATCTTCCAGATATCAGAAATGTAGCTTTCATTCAGGAACTGATCAGCAAAGTAAGGCCAACACAAGAAAGGCACCCCATTGCTTACACCTTCCATGGTGGAATTCCACCCACAATGACTTATAAAGCATGCAATGGAAGAATGACCCAAAACTGCTGCTTGTGGTGCCCAACTCACTATCTTACATTGATTGCCAACTCTTTCATTAAACCCTTTAGGGTAGTTATGGTGTTTTCCTTTTGTAATATCTTCTCTTACAACCCAAAGGAATGGTCTTTCGGTGATTTCAAGCCCCAAAGCTAACTCTTGAAACTGGATTTGGTCAAAAACTGTTAAACTACCAAATGCGACATATATGACTGAACCAGGTGACTGTTGATCGAGCCACTGCAAACAAGTTGAATCCTCGGGCCAGAAATTCCCAGACAAGTTTCCGATCCTATTGGTTGCTAAAAATGGGCCTATGGGTAAGACTTTGGGAACTAAGTTGAACCCTTGAGGCTCCAATTCCAAACTTGAGTTGCAAAGTACCCAATCTGTTGTTTCAACAACTTTATTGTTCCTAAGTATAATATCAAATACAATTTTTTGGGTTGAAGGAGAGTCATCAATGTTAAGCCATAGCAAATTCATTGGGTTTATAGAAGGCGTCATTGGTGACATCTGAAACATTTTATGTTTCATGAGTGGTGTGCCTGCAAAACAGATTTAAATAATAAAAGATAAAGTTGTTGAAAGTGTTTTTTAAGCTATAAGTACTGTTAAACTGACCGTTTTCAGAAGTAAGAAAATGCTTTTGAATCATTGGAAAAAACATTTTTAAAGTGAAGTCACATTTTTAACCATTATTTATAATTTAATGTGTTTTATTTACTAATTATATTGGATATACAATTATTTTCCTATTGAAATTTATTTTAAATATATACCATTATATAGTTAATTTTTTTATAGTCATATTTTAATGATATTTAAAATATAGATTATATATTTAAATTAAATTTTACAAATAATTAATATTAATTGCTTAAAAATATTTAAAATTTATATTCTATATATCAAAATATTAATAATGAGTTATGATAATTTTTTTATATTTTTATTTTAATATCATAATAATAATGAGTTTGAATATTATTCAAATGCATATTTTTATTTCATAACATCATGTTTAAAAAGAAATATATTATTTTTTAAAAATACTTTTTAATAATAATAATAAATCCTTAAATTAAAGGTTTAAAAGTATTTTTAATTCAAAAGTTACGAGAAATTAACCTAAGTCGAATCAAATTAGATCTCAGACGAGAAAAAAACTTATATTTTCTCTTATCCATAGGTACTGCACTGCTAAGTAGTTAAAGCAAGACAGGGTCTTACCATTTTCATCTATCAGTCCATCATCAATAAGTTTGGGGATACTAAGCAACACCGCCAGTTGAAACACAGAAGCCGACCAAAAGCCCACCGTTGGAATCCCCAACTCCGCCGCAACATCAAGAGCCACCCCCAAGTTAATATCAGCTAAAACACATGAAATCTTATCATCATCTGATCCATTAACCTTATGAATGAGCTCCTTGAGTTGAGTAGGCATAACCTGGCAAAATCTTTCAGCTAACTTCCCTAACTGATTCCTATCTTCCCCATCTTCCAGTCCATCTGGGACTGAAAGTAGATGAAGTAAGCCATTTTCATCCACCTTCTCGCCGAATGCATCCACGACCCTGTTGTGATTAAACACTGTGTTAACAAAGCTGATTTTGATGCCTTGTTTGGCTAAGTTTTGGGAGAGTTCCATGAAAGGAATAACATGGCCTTGTGCTGGATAAGGGATTACCAAAACGTGTGGTTTTCCCATTTCCATTTGTGTTTCTGGAGAATTGAGGGCTCACACTCTGATTTATAGCAACCATGTGGGGCCTATATAAGTTTCCAATTCCATCCTATCTTTTAAAGATAATAAAAATATAACGTGGTGTCCGTGATTTAATTATGGTGTATCTTCTGTCTTGTTATCTGGATTTTTCATGCTCCCACTACAACAAAATCAAGCTTTCGATCACACCTTTTTTTTACTTAGTACGACTGTAAAAAATGTTTTTTGGCCATTCTTTTTTTTTTTCAATCTGTTTTTTTAAACAGTTTTAATCCAAGTACAGTTAAAAAATTAACGGGAATAATGTGAAATTTGATGTACGAAATATTTTTAATGAGATAAAATTTATTATTTAAATAATTAATAAGATAATTATATGTAAAAAATAATAAAATTAAAAATTTATTAAATTTAAAAAATAACTCCTAATTTAAAGAAATAATGTAATTGTCTAAAAAAAAGTAACTCAGTAGAAAATTTTCTCAATAAACAACATTATAAAATGTTGAAACCTTAAATTTAATCATTAAATCTCATGAATTTATTCATTAAATCTCTTAGAAATGCAGTTTGAAAAAAAATCAAAGGTTGATGGCAAAAAAAAAAAAATTCATAAATACAATTAAGACCATTTTGACAAAATATGTAAACATTAGTGATCAAATTTATCATTAAGCCTTACTCATATAATGTGGGATACATATATTTAACATATATCATATCGTACTATAAAAATTAAAAAATCTTCGTATTATTTATATATGTAACATATATTATAAGCATGATTAATATAATATGAATTGTTAATATGAAACTACCTTACACATGATTTGCTTTGTTATATTATAATATAATGATATATTATATTACGAAGTATAAAAATTACATTATATTTATTACTTATAATTAATTATATGCATATAAATACTATAAGCATGATAACATAATATGAATTATGAATACTTTGACTTTATTATAATTATAATTATAATTATAGTTATCTAATTACTAGTTTATTTTTTTGTCACTCAACTATGAAATGAAATGTTACAAAATGGTTATTCAATTATTTAATTTTTTTTCTTTTTTGGGCTCCTAATTATTTGAAATTTTCTTTTATGATCACTGGCCATTAAATTACTAACTGAAAGATAACTTAGCAATTTTTAAAATTGGCATAATAGTAACATTAACCTTCAAAATTTACACATTGTGTTAATTTAACCTTGATTCCAAAAAAAAAAAAAAATTAACCTGATATTTTTTCCCCCAATTTTACTTTTTATTTGTAATGTTGAGGGTCAATTTTAAAAGAATAAGAAAAGCTAAAAATGATTATCTTGAATTTTCGAATGTTTCCTTTTTTTATATATTTCCTGTAATAGCTCAAAATAGGGCCTAGTCGGAATAGTGATTTCAAGACCACAAACTCAAAGTAAAAATATTTAATTTATGATTGTTTTAGAGTCTATGACATGTTGGGTGATGGTGTGTAAATTTTGTTAAGTAATTTTTATCGATAAAGTGCCCAATTTTATTATTGGGATTAAATTGCAATAAGTTGCAAAATATGATGTCCTAGAAGCTTTAAGTATGAAATAGCTTGGATTATCAATTTGAGGTCTATAATGTGATTAAATTGTTGTGTGGAAACTTCGTTGAGAAATTTTATCGAAAAAGTGTTTAATTTGGTTAGTAGGATTAAATTGTTAGGTGCGAAGTGTATGTTCCAGATGATAAAGGGTGTAATTGTGATGGGTTTTTAAAGTGAAGGTCCTTATGAAGAAATTAGTCCACTTATAAGTTGATGAAGATATTTGTTTGGTATTTTTGAAGTTAGTTGAAAAGAAAAAGGGCAAATTTGGAAGTTAAGTTAAATGGTAATAAGACAAAAATAGTAATAAAATAAAATACCATTCTTTTCTTCTTCTCCAGCCGAATGTGAGAAGAAAAAATGGCAGCCATGGGTGAGCTCCATTCGGCCAAGCTTCTATGGCTTATATAGGTACGGTTTTTATCCCGTTTTTAATGATTTTCATATTTTCGAGATCCTCAAAGCTTAATTTGTCTATTTCTACCATTAATTTGAAGTATAATCAAAGTTTAAAAAAATATACCCATGCTAGATAAGCATGTATTTTGATTTCTAATGGTAGAATATGGATGTTCGAGGTTAGGAGAGCGATGTTTGCTAAATGATTTTCGGTGAAAACGAGTAATACGAGTTAATCGGTAAAAGTTGTTATTGTTCATAAGTATGTGTTATAGTAAGAATTTGAAGTTGCTATAGAAGGGAAAAATGTCCAGCATGTCATAAAACATAAGAAAAAGGAATAAAGTTTAATTTTCGAGCCTAGGGGCAAAATCATAATTATGCAAAAGTTTAGGGGCAAAATTGTAATTTTGCCAATGTAACACCCCTTACCCGTATTCAACGCCGGAATAGGGTACGAGGCATTACCGGAATTACAAATTTATTTATCAGACATTTTATTTCATCTAGCATTTATATTTGAAATCAATCAAAATCAAACATATTGTCCCTTAAATATATTTATTTTTATCGACATGTCTTACTTGAATCTATTACTCGTTTCATCATACTTAATTACCTTGTATTAACATATTAAAGATAATCACATATTTACATGTCATGATAAATATCATTCACTTGCCGTTTCTTCATAAACATAAAACAGTTAATTCATCATATCAATATTTCACGTACCATCAACTTATATTTCCTTATATCACATAATTAAGTTACACAAACTTATCTGGTTAAATTTGCAGAAATATCAAGATTCAGGGGCACTTTGGAAATTTTCTATTTTCATTGATTTTTCAATCGATCTTAATCTAAATTAATAATTTCATTAAATTTTTAAATAAAAAATAATCTATTTCATGCAAATTGGTCATTTCTACATTTTTACAAAATTAATCATAAAATTTTACTTTTATTCAATTTAGTCCCTGAGTCTAAAACATTACAAATTAGCCATGCTTGCTGAATATTCATACATATTTTCCTCCTCCTCCTCTCCATTCCACATCCTTAATGTATATAACATGCTATAAATAACATTATCAATAATTTCATTAATTACTCATAAGTATATTCAAAACTGTCCATTTGAGTTATAGTCACTAAATTATTTATTTCCAGAGCTACAGAACTCCAAATGAAGAACCGTTAATTTTTCCTGAAACTAGACTCACATATCTTCTTGCCATAAAATTTTCAGAATTTTTGATTTAGCCAATTAGTACAGTTTATTCTTTAAATTCACCCCTGTTCTGCTGTCTGGCAGTTCCGACCCTTCTTCACTAAAAATTAATTATCTTTTCATATAGAATTCAGATGATGTTATAGTTTATTTCTTCTAAAACTAGACTCATTAAGGAATCTAACCATATAAATTATGTTCCCAAATTATTTTTATACAATTTTTAATGATTTTTCCAAGTCAGAACAGGGGATCTCGAAATCACTCTGAACCAGTCTTACCAAAATCTAAATATCTCAAAAATACAGAATTTATTTTCTTTCTCTGTTTTTCATATGAAAATAGACTCAATAAGCTTTAATTTCATATCTCACTCAACTTCTAATTCAATTTTTACCATTTTTGGTGATTTTTCAAAATTACCTTACTGCTGCTGTCCCAAAACTGTTTTCTTATAACTCATTTTACAATTTAATCCTAATTAAGTTTACTTACTTTCCTAACTTAATTCATACTTCTTTTCTATTCAAATTCCATCCAAACTCAAATTTAACTACTAAATTTTTTTATCATATTTTCCTCAATTTAATCCCTACAGCATAAAACTTACATCTTACTTCTCAATTAAATCCATTTTTCAATTCTAACTTGAAATTCATTCAATTAAGTCCCTAATTCATATTTTTGTTCAACATAAACTATACTTGATAACTCATAAACTTTCAATATGACAACTTAGCTTCTTCAAAACCTTGTTCCAAGGCTTCTAAAACATCAAAATTAAGTTAAAAGGGCTAAATTGACTTACCTATCAACTTCCAAGCTTCAAACTTTAATTATCCCTTTCTTCTTTCTTTTCTTTCCTTTCTTCTTTCCTTCTCTGTTTCGTTTGCCTATTCTCTCTGTTTCTTTCTGTTTTCTCTCCCCCTTTCCTTTTGTTTTTTGTTTGTATATATAAATAATATAATAATATACCTTAAAAATCTCAGATTTTTCTATGTTATACCGCCTCAACTATACAAAATGGTATAATTACCATTTTGGTCCTTCATAATTTCTTTTAATCTATAATTTAACTTTACATTTCAATTTAGTCCTTTTCATTTAATTCCTACCCAAACGTTAAAATTTTCTAACGAAAGTTAATAATAACTTAATGACATTCCATAAATATTTTAGAAATATTTATGGCTCACTTTATGAATTCGAGGTCTCAATACCTCGTTTTGGCCCAATTTTTTTCTAATTAATTCTTTCAATTCACAAAATTCACTAATTTTAAAATATTTCTAAAATCACACTTAACTTATAATTATCGATTAACAAAATTTTCTAACTTTTCGTCAAATTTAGTGATCTCGAATCACTGTTCCGACACTATTAAAATTGGGCTGTTACAGCCAAAGTTTGAGTTAGGGACTGTTTTGAGTAGTATATTAATTAAGTAAGTGAAATGTGATGTTTTAGATCCCGAAAAATGAGATTTGGACCTAGAACTAGAGGAAAATCGAAAATCGAGAAAGTTTGTAAAATGGTCGTTTCGGCATTCGAGGTAAGTTCGTGTGTTAATAATAATGCAACATTGTGCTTGAATTGTAATTTTCTATTGATATGACATAAATTGTATGATTTAATATGTTTAGGAGAAGTTGATGTATGATATGGAAAATGTGATGTTTGTTGTGTTATGTGAAATTGAATGGCAAAATTAATGTTACATGAATTGAATGTTAAATTAATATTACATGGGTTGTATGAGTTGCTACACGGCTGTACCTGACGAGATTTCGGCAAGTAAGTTCATATGGTTGAATTTACATGTTTATTTGTGAATGATTGAATGATATAATGTGTTGTTAAATATGAATTTGCTGTGGAATTGTGAAAATTATGATAAAATGAAAGAATAAAAGCGGTAATTCAAATTAGGAAAAACGTAGAATTGAGTACGTTCGTATCATGACATGTGATGAATTGACGGATAAGACCATGGTTAATCCATGGCAAAGTGTGAAATGTAGGTATGGTATCATCCATACTGAGTTAAGAAATGTAGGTATGGTATCATCCATACTGAGTTGTGAAATGTAGGTATAGTATTAACCATACTGAGTTAAGAAATGTAGGTATGGTATCATCCATACTGAGTTGTGAAATGTAGGTATGGTATTAACCATACTGAGTTAAGAAATGTAGGTATGGTATCATCCATACTGAGTTGTGAAATGTAGGTATGGTATTAATCATACTGAGTTAAGAAATGCAGGTATGGTATTTCCATACCGAGTTGTGAAATGTAGGTATGGTATTTCAATGAGGAAAACCATACTGAGTTGTGAAATGTGGCACTGAGCAACGACGTACTCAAATTCGTAAGACGTTTCCTAATTTGATAATAAGTAATACAAAAAAAGAGTGAATCAAATGAAAGAGATTGAGTGATTGTTAATGTTGAGCTCAATTATGTGTACAAGACAGTTATGAAATGGTTTTGGTCACATGTATAGTACTAAGTGCAGGCTACTATATGTACCAGATAGCTTCGGCTACAAGGGTGGTACCATGTGTAGGCCACCGTGTATCTGTTATCATTACGATGAGTTCAACGGAAAATTGACTAAGAGAAACTACATGTGATTGTGTGATGACTAAGTGTAATTGAAAATGATCATGTTATGAATAAGTGCAAGTGTGAATGTGACCAATTGAGAAATGTGGCAAATGTATGTATGAACAATATGTTCAATATGTAATCGGAAATTGGAAAGATTGGTATAAGCAAGTGATGAACACAACTAAAGTGAAAGAGAGTAAACATTTACAATAGAACTGCTTTGGGCAGTAGCAGTGACATAAATTTAAAAAATCACCAAAAATAGTAGAAATTGAATTATAAGTTGAATGAGATATTGATTTAAATCTTATTGAGTCTATTTTCATATAAAATAAATATAGCAAACAAATGATTCGTATATTTTGAGATATTTGAATTTCTGTGAGATTGGTTCAGAATGATTACGTGATCCCCTGTTTTGCATTGGAAAAATCATTAAAATTTGTACAAAAATAATTATGAGATATAATTTATATTCCTGAAATCTTGAATGAGTCTAGTTTCAAATGAACAAAACAAGGAGGCCATATAAATTCCGTACAAAGAGAAAATTGATTTATAGTGAAGAGAGGTCAGAATAGTTGAATAGTGAAACAGGGGAAACTTTAATGAATAAACTGTACTAATTGGCTAAGCCAAAAATTCTAAAAATTTTATGGTAAGAAGATAAATGAGTTTAGTTTCAGGGAAAATTAACGGATCTTAATTTGGAGTTCCATAGCTCCAGATATAAATTATTTAATGACTATGACTCGAGAAAACAGCTTAACTGGGATTTGAATAAATAGAAAGAATATGAAATTAGCATGTTATCGTATTGCTTATTATTTTCATGCGGGCTTACTAAGCGTAAAGCTTACTCCCTCCTTTCCATTTCTTTTAGTTTTGCCAGGTCAGCTCAGGGTTGGAGATCGTCGGAGGCAGCATCACACTATCGAGCCATTATCCTAGGAGTATTGGCATGTATAGGGATTTAGTTTTTCTATGACGGATGTTGTTGTGATTAGCCAAATGTATTGGCTTATATTGATTTGTTAATTACAGCCATGAGATGTGGCTTATAATGATTTTGGCTTGTAAGCCTATTTGTCCATGGTATATGTTAATGTCTTGCTATGTGGTATAAATGATTAAATAGATGACAATGTAAAATGCATGTGTTTGAAAAGTTTTAAATTTTGGGCAAAATTTGGTAACCCGGTTTTGTATGATTGTGAATTTTAAGTCGATAATGTCTCAAACCCTATTCTGGTTTGGATACGGGTGAGAGGTGTTACATTTCCTATCAAATTTTCTTGATAGATTTGTTTTTTTCTTTTAGCTCTTTAGGTAAAAGGGCAACAAAAAAAAAGGCAAAAAAAAAAGAGGAGAGATTAAATTACACAATGTGTAAATTTTGAGGGTTAATCTTTTTTAGAATTAAGATTAAATTGATACAAATTATAAATGTTGTTGGTTAAAGCTATTATTATGTCAATTTTAAAAGCTATTACATTATTTTTCAATCGGTCGTTCACGATTTGTGACCAAAAAGAAAAAATTGAATAGTTAAGTGATAATTTTGTAACTTTTCTTTCATAGTTAAGTGCAAAAAAAAAAAAAACTTACCAATAGTCAGCGGCAGATCTTTAGACTGAGTTTTGAAACTATTAAAATTTTCAAAAATTTTAAGAGCTTAATGAGATTTAAAAAAAATTTAAGGGTCTAATTAAAATTTTTAAAATTTTGTGAGATTAATGAGAATTTTTAAATAATTTAAGTGAGTTTAAGTACAATTTTAAAAAAATAAAGAAGTATAATGAGAAATTTTTAAAATTTGAGGAATTTACTTGTTTAAACTTTACAAGAGAAATGATCTAGAGAAGAGATTGCAGATTTTGTTAAAGGCAACATTTTTGAATTAAACGGGATAAGAGATGAATCATCAAAAGTTCGGACAAAAGTAAAAAAATGGAAACCTCCACCTGGGCAGTTCGTAAAGATTAATTTTGATGCAGCTTTTGATGTTAACCTCTGTCAAGTGGCAGTGGGTATTGTAGCCAGAGATAGGAAAGGCACCGTTCTGATATCGTATTCGGCGATTCAAAACAAGATAGTGTCGGCTTTCGCTGCCGAAGCACTTGCTTGCAGTATAGCAACCAGAATCGGGGTTGACATGCAATAGGGAAAAAATATTATTGAAGGGGATGCTTTAACAGTGACAAAGAAATGCAGAGCGAAGGTAAAAGACAAATCGAAGATCGGGGCTTATATTCAACACATTCAACAGGCACAAGCAAAGATCGGAAAATGCAACTTTGAATATATCCCAAGAACAGCAAACAGTTTAGCCCACGCTTTAGCAAAAGAAACATTGAAGAAAGGGAGAGAAATTTACCTGATCGGAAACGTCCCGGAGTACGCTGAGAATCTGAAGGTTAAGGAAATAACGGATGAACTGATCGAGTATGGCAATGAAGAGGTTGAGGAGAGGAAAGGCAAAGGGTAAGAGAGAAAAGAAATGGAAGTAGCGTTGGAAGGAGTGGGATAAGTATCTGGTAGTCTAAACGGCAAAATCAAGTGGCTAAGGGGTAGACTGCTTGGAAAACTAGGAAACGTCTGGAAGAAGGAAAGTCTGATGGTGAAGTCTGACGGGTAACAGTAATTTTATTAGGCAGAGATAGTGGCAGCATTTAATGTTTACAGCTAGCTCTTTAATTTGTTTTTAGTGTTTTGAATTTCAAACGGCGTCTGTTAGGCTATTTCAATTTATTTAGTTTTTTTGTTGGTTTATTTGGGCCGTCACTCAAGGGTCTGTTTACTTCTTTTTTGTTTTCTTAGTAAATGAAATAAAGCCCAATTTAATTTCTTCTCAAAAAAAAAAAAAAGAACAGAAATAAAATTTTAAAAATAAATAATAATTTCTCAAAATTTAAAGAGTGCCAAGGAACCGTCCAAACTCTGCCAACAATTAAATTTATGTATACTACGCAAATTTGTTTTCACAACACACAAAAACATGTGTTCAAAAAATTAACTAACCTACAAAGAAAATTATTCAACCTTGTAATATCTACTTCAAACAAAGAAAATTACTAATATTTAAATAAAAGGATAATACGTTTTAGTCATTCGAATACACATCCTCTTACAATTGCAACAATACTGATGTCAATGAAGTTAAGACTCAATTGATAAATTA
The DNA here is from genome assembly GCA_005393395.2 of Gossypium australe. Classification (NCBI taxonomy): domain Eukaryota; kingdom Viridiplantae; phylum Streptophyta; class Magnoliopsida; order Malvales; family Malvaceae; genus Gossypium; species Gossypium australe. Next base: position 8,407,654 of record CM016624.1, on the reverse strand, counting down.
ATAGAATTTTTAATAGAAAAGATTAATTTAAGAGACTAATTTACTTATCTTTTTAAGTATAGAAACAAAATATTATTTGATTTCTAATAAATTAGATTATAATACTTTCACCCAAAATTTACCCAAATAGATCATTCTTCGGGATTGTCATTACGGACTCATAGGGAAAGGTTTTGGGCTCGAGGATTGTTCTAAATGAGAGGGTGCCTTCGATTTTTGCAGCAGAGACCCTTGCATGTGTCTAGGGGTTTTAACTGGGGTTGAATCTAGGAATCATGGCTGTAGAGGTAGAAGGAGATGTTTTATCAATTATCAAAAAGCTACAAAAGCAAAGGGGATGATATATCGGAGATTTGTGCTCTCATTAAAGACTGTTAATGGCTAAGTAAGGGATTCCAGATTTGCAATTTCAAACACGGCCAAAGAATGAAGATTGAAATTGGCTACAAAAAGCCTAGGAAATGGGGAACGAATAGATATGAATAGAGGGGTCCTGATTACGTCGAGGAGCTATAAACTGAACCAGGTGACTGTTGATCGAGCCACTGCAAACAAGTTGAATCCTCAGGCCAGAAATTCCCCGACAAGTTTCCGAGCCTATTGGTTGCTAAAAATGGGCCTATGGGTAAGGCTTTGGGAACTAAGTTGAACCCTTGAGGCTCCAATTCCAAACTTGAGTTGCTAAGTACCCAATCTGTTTTTTCAACAACTTTGTTGTTCCTAAGTAGAAAATCAAATAATTTTTTCTGTGTTGAAGGAGATTCATCAATGTTAAGCCATGGCAAATTCATTGGGTGTATAGAAGCCGTAATTAGTGACATCTGAAACATTTTATGTTTCATGAGTAGAGTGCCTGCAAAACAGATTTAAATAATAAAAGATAACGTTGTTGAAAGTGTTTTTCTAAGCTATAAGTAATGTTAAACTGATCGTTTCAGAGGTAAGAAAATGCTTTTGAATCCTTGGAAAAAAACATTTTTAAAGTGAAGTCACATTTTTAACCATTATTTATAATTTAATGTGTTTTATTTACTAATTATATTGGATATACAATTATTTTCCTATTAAAATTTATTTTAAATAAATACCATTATATAGTTAATTTTTTATAGTTATATTTTAATGATATTTAAAATATAGATTATATATTTAAATTAAATTTTACAAATAATTAATATTAATTGTTTACAAATATTTAAAATTTATATTTCATATATCAAAATATTAATAATGAGTTATGATATTTTTTTATATTTTTGTTTTAATATCATAATAATAACGAGTTTGAATATTATTCAAATGCATATTTTTATTTCACAATATTATGTTTAAAATAAATATATTATTTCTTAAAAAAATATTTTTTAATAATAATAATAAACCCTTAAATTAAAGGTTTAAAAGTATTTTTAATTCAAAGTTACGAGAAATTAGCAGGGATTTAAATTGCGGTTGCGACTAGATTTTCGGTCGCATTACGTTTATCAGGGTTGCAGACATAACGGATGCTATTGCGGTCATTGCTGGTATCGTGGTCATAAATTTTTTTTAAATTCACACAACTTATTATAAAATATAATAATTATAATTATAATTATAAAAATTTACTTTTAATGTTTTTTAGAGTATTTTCTAACACTTAATATTTTTTTTAAGCAAAATTAACCGTTGCATTAAAAATGGGGAAAACCAAAAGGAAAACAAAACAATAGGCCCTAAGAAAATACTACTGTTCCCACCCTTTCACATCAATGACACATGTCATTCAAAGAAACGAATGAAATGGCAGTATACTGGGAAACTAAAACACTAGCACTGTACTTTAAAACTAAAAATAAAACCTTGAAAACGTCATAAATCAATTTGAAAAATAAAAACGTTAAAACCCTTTGTTTTAAAACATAACTCCCTCTCTTGCATCGGAGAAAATCTTCAGAGTGGCCTTGATTTTTAAGAAAAAATTTGGTGGCTCCTCTCAATCAATTTATCGGAGCCTTTTATATTCCTCCGGATTCAGGTACAATGAAATCCAATTTTTTTATCCTTCATGAAAACCCTACATGTCTTTGAGGATTTAAAATAACGGGAATAGCTCCCGTTATTGCCGTAATTGGCTGTTACCCGTTAAATTACGGCCACAATCTACCACTATTGATGTGACTTCGCTTTACATCGCTATTTTCAGCAATAACGATTTCAGATGGCGCCGCTATCGCTATATAGCGGTCGCTATACCAATATCAAACCGCTATTTAAATCTCTGAAAATTAGCCTAAGTCAAATCAAATTAGATCTCAGACGGGAAAAAACCTTATATTTTCTCTTATTCATAGGTACTGCACTGCTAAGTAGTTAAAGCAAGACAGGGTCTTACCATTTTCATCTATCAGTCCATCATCAATAAGTTTGGGGATACTAAGCAACACCGCCAGTTGAAACACCGCAGCCGGCCACAAGCCCACCGTAGGAATCCCCAACTCCGCCACAACATCAAGAGCCAACCCCATGTTAATATCAACTAAAACACATGAAATCTTATCACCATCTGATCCATTAACCTTATGAATGAGCTCCTTGAGTTGAGTAGGCATAACCTGGCATAATCTTTCATTTAACTTCCCTATCTGATTCCTATCTTCCCCATCTTCCAGTCCATCGGGGACTGAAAGTAGATGAAGTAAGCCATTTTCATCTGTAATAACCAATTTTTGCTCGGGCCCAATACAGATTAGAGGCCCAAGTGATAAAACAAAAACAATAAAACCCAAATAGACCAAATGTCCAATTACAAATTAAGCCCAATAAATAAAAAGTCCAGTCCATTTACAGAACAAATGCAGGGCCCAATTACAAAACCAAATGTCAGGCCCAAATCAAAACAAATAATGAAAACCAAGCCAAACAAATTCAAATCCAAACCAATTCCAGCCCAAAACCCGTCAGACCCACCAAGCCCAATCCAAGCTCTAACCATAAACGGACTAAAGTCCAAAAAAACAAACAGCTTCTACAAGCCCAGTTAACCCAAATAAACAGCCCAAATTTAATGACCCTAAACCAATAGCCTAGCCCAAAACCCATGGCCCAAAAGGCCCAAGATCAGAGACCTAAGATTCCTGGGAAACCCTAGGAGCCGCCGACCCCTCGTTTGCCCCGAAGTGGGCGCCGCATGGCCCTTCGTCTGCTGCCACGTTGCACTGACCCCATGCGCATCGTTTCCTCGCCCACCACGCCTCTGTCAGCACTGCACGCCTCTGCCTCCACCAGTAGATCGCCACGCCTCTGACACCTCTCGCACCCACCACCATCGCCCATACCCTGCAACTAAGAACGACAAGCAGAAACAGAGACAACAGAGAACGAAGCAAGAAATAATAGAAAACAACCAAATGAATTTGTAAAATCGGTTACAAAAACCGAAATAAAATCACTGTACGGGGGGTCCGAAAATCTTGATTAGCATCAGAAATACAAAAACAAAGAGGAGTTCAAAAGGTCGATCTTTAGTCTTTGTTCAGTAGATTTGTTGTCATCTACTATTGCTTCGTTTCATCCTTTTTTCGTTTTCCTTTAAAAGTCTTTACGGACCAACACTCAATAAAAAAACAACAAAACAAGAATAATAGTCAAAAAGGGACACGATTTCGCACATCAGAGTACAAGAACAGAAAGGGAAGACGGAGATCTAAGAGGGGCCTCTTCCCGATTTCATCTTTATTTTTTATCTATTTCAAATAGCATTTTTAACCCACGTGCGAAAACAAAGAAAGGGGGGCTCACCTGCATTAATCGCAGTCGTCGGTTTCCTCGTTGCTTCGAAGAAATCGAAGTTCAGAGAGGAATCCGAATCTTCGGTGTCTGGTCTTGGTGGCGGCGCTAAGGCAGGGAATCAAACCCTAGCAGAGCATCGAAAGGGGGGGCTCTTCGGTTGTTTTTTTTTTGAAGCGTGAAATGGGGGGTTTCAAAACAAAAAATTTAGTTTTAAGTATTAAACAAAACGGCACCGTTTCATTTTGAGGAAAACCCGCGCGTCGACCCGAATCCGCCTCAGAGTCCGCGCGTTTTTTTTTAAAGTGGGGTATTTGCACAATCAACCCTGCTTGTATCGACATCTGATTGAGTCCTTTTCATTCATTCCGCTCTCCTAAATTTGCCTCGAGGATTTGAGCGTATTTTCGATTTAGCCCTCTTAAACGCAACGTTTTTCGCGGCCTGGAATAATTGCTAGTTTAATCCTTGGTCGTTCGCGCGCATCCCATTGGAGTCCTTCGATTCTATTCTATTTTCGATTTCTGGCCCCAGATTCTTGCGTTCATTTTAATTTGGTCCTCTTTGTATATTTTATTCTCTCTAATTATTTTGTCATTCTTGCCGTTATTTAACTATTTTTATTATTATTGTTAATAATATTATTGTTATTGTTTTACTATATTCAAACTATTATGTATAATATTTTATTCATTAACTAATAAATTTCTATTGTTGTTGTTAAATTATTTTCATGCATATATTGTTATTTTCATATTATTTTTCTTTTAAATCTTTTTATATGTATAAGTATAACTTAAATTTATCTATTAATATAACTTATTTCTTCTTAAGTCTATACTTCATTATATGTTTTTGTCTATTTCGAAAATCTTTATGTATCGTTATCTTCATACGTAAATTATTAATATTAAGTTTTATTTCACATGCTATAGATTAACGTTCTATTTATGCATTATTTATTTTAAATTTTTTTTTCTCTTTGTATATAATAGTTATCGATAATCTATTGGCACTTAATTTTTTATGATTACGCATTTTATCCCTATACCGCTTTTCAAACTTCAACATATTAAAACCTTTCCCAAATATTTTGTTACAAAAATAAGGCAATATTTGTGAGTTTAGAGGTACGGAAAATTACATCTTAACGTGCTGGGTGTCGATTTTTCGTTCAACTAAATAATCAAATACCCTTTTCACATGATTTGAAGATCAAAGATGATCTCGATGTCAGAGTATAAAGGCGTCATATCCTAACGTGCTGGGCATGATACTCTTATTCCTTCGAAATGAGTTAATCTTGAGATTCAATCCCGATTTAATCAACCCACTCTTTTAATTCTTTTTACCCTAGATATTTTCAAGTTTTGAACATTAGGACAACATCAATCAATTTGGTACCAATTTTGGGCGTTGCAAGGGTGCTAATCCTTCCTTGCACGTAACCGACTCCCGAACCCGTTTTCTCAAATTTCGTAGACCAAAATTATTTTAATAAATCAAAATGCTTTATTAAAATAACCCATCTCAAGGTGACCCGATCGCACCTCGAATAAAAGATCGGTGGCGACTCCCTATTTTAAAAGTCGATTCCCATTTTTCAAAAATGGTTACGACAGCTTGGCGACTCCACTGGGGACCCTTCGAGAGTCAGGCCATAAATTAATTGATTTTTGTCCTTTTGATTGAAAACTTGAAAATTGTTTTTTTAAAACAAAAAATCATGTTTCTTCTAAACAAAAAATAATATCGAGTCTCATAATACTTGCATTTACATTACATGACCGTTGTGGTCACAACTTTAAGTGGGAGTGAGAAACTAAGCCTTCGTGAGGTCTTCACCTCCGCATGGGCTAGTGGACTGCTTCCGGGACACATCTGTACCTATGTGCTTCGTGAGGTCTTCACCTCCGCATGGCCATAGGGAAATGTGTTCCCCTAAACTGAACTCGATCCATATGAGCCTATAATGGGTGAGGATTGAGGAATCTGCTGGTTCAGGTACCCCTCTTTAGAACCGAACTCCATATAGAAGCCCTAAAGCCTACCATAGGCAGAATGTCGAAATAGTTACCCAGATAAGTGTTTAATGATATTTTACTTGTTTTGATTATGCGAGACTAACTTGTGTTGATTTGTTTGATTTGCATGACATTTCATATAGTAGATGTGTCAATTTCTGTTCGGTTGCTGAGATAGGAAGTTTGCCATGGAAAACGACTTTCTTGATAAACTAGAGGACAATGCGGCTGTGCGCGCGTGGTCAGAAAAATTGCAGTTAGAAAAAGGAGATAGCTTAGTCGAAGGTCATACGTCGGAGCTGAGAGACTTCACCCGTGTTAGTGTGACACAAAATGAGCTTCAAGAGTTGCGGGATTATCTGGACCCATTGGGAAGAGGAAGCTAAACAGATGTTCTGCCACCGTTACGGTGATATCTCTCACTTATTGGATGTAAAGATAGATAAACACTTGTTTCGGGCTATGGTCCAAATTTGGAATTCCGCATACAGCTGCTTCACTTTTGGGAAAGTAGATTTGGTGCCAACAATAGAAGAATATACCACTTTACTTCGCATTCCCGGGATGCAAGTTGACAAGGTCTATATTAGGCCTGCCTATATCCCTCCTTTGGCGAAGAAGTTGATAAAAATTACGGGAATGAGTGAACAGTGGATCTCGACCAAGATTCAACAGAAAGGTGAAGAGAGATGTATTCTTTGGGTAAATTTAAGGGATCTAATTTTGATGCACCCTGATGTGAGGAGGAAGGTTGATATCTTCGCCTTAAGCCTCTACGGACTAGTCATCTTCCCAAAAGCCCTAAGACACATAGATGAAGCAGTGATGGATTTGGTCAATCGATTGGATAAACAAGTTACACCTGTCCCAGCAATTCTTGTAGAGACTTTCAGATCATTAAATGCATGCAGAAGAGCGGGAGAAGGAAGGTTTATTGGATGCGCACAGCTATTAATGGTATGGTTTTATAGGCATTTTTGGAAGATGGATAAAGTATCTTGTCGACCCTTTTATAAGGATTATTCACCGATAAAAGAGGAAGTGGCCGTGTCAAGACGAGAAGATATAACGGAAGAAGGATGGAGGACAATTCTTCAGAATCTTCAGGAAGGATACATTGAGTGGAGAGCTCCATGGATGGTGCCTGGGGAGATCCTTTACAAATGTGGAGACTTTAATTGGGTCCCTCTACCCGGAATTCGGGGAGTAATCGGGTATGCCCCTTTGCTAGCAGCAAGACAATACCAGTCTAGACAGTTCGTGCCAGCAACACATGGGTTGGATCGAAGCGAATTCTCTTATACAGGAAAGGGTTATAAGAAGAAGATTAATGAAATTGCAAATGCTTGGAAGCAAACCTACCGGATGAAGAGGTTGACTGTGGGTGAAACGGCGACTTCTGAGTACAAAGTATGGCTAAACAAAAGAATCAACGACAATATCCCGAGACCAAGTTCAGATAACGCTCAATCTACGGAGGAACAGTTGCAAACGATACCAACGGAGTTAAAAATTATAAAGCAAGATTTTGTATGGCGGAGTTTAGAGCTCGAGAAGAAAATTGAGCAGTTAGAGGAGGAGAAGATGCTTTTGAAATTGGATACAGAGATACAGAAATCAAAAGCAGAAAATATAAGAAAGGGGAAGAGCAAAGCCGAAGAAGAACTGGACAGCCTAAAGAGGGACTACAAAAAGATGCGTCTTTCAACGAGAACTGCGAGGTTAGAAAAGACTTCGGGTCAATGGTGACAAGAGTTACAAGAGGAAAGAGTTAAGACCGAGCAATGGGAAAGGAAATTTCAAGAAATGAAGGCTCAGAAGGAGATCCTAGAAAAGCAAGTGTCAGAAGGCCAAAATGGAAGAAATAAATTGAAGATTAGAGTGGCAGAGTTGGAAAGGTCCTTAAATCATTATCGAAATCACAACTCGGTGATAGAATTAAAGGCAAGCTTGAATAGAATCAAAGAAATGGAAAAGAAGACTGAAGAGCTAGGAGGGGCACTACAGGATTGTCAGAATTATATTGGGCACTTGAAAGAGAGTAAAGAGCAACAGAAGGAGGAGCTACATAATGCTCAGAATCAAATTGAAAAGAGGGATTATCTCATGAGTGAGGCCATAAATCAGATTCGAGAAGCGGCCGAGCACTTGCAAATTTTGGCAGCAGAGGCGGAGGTATTAAGTGTGCGACATGAGTCACGGACAGGCCAAGGACAGGAGTTGGCTTTGTTGCTCCGAAAGATTAGGGATCTAGGCGCTAAGGCCAAACCATATCTGTAACTTGTTTTATGTAAAGAGCTTTGTTTTCTAATAAAGTTTCCTATGGGGAATTGAATCAGAGTTGACACATTTTTGCATTCATACCATGCATTTGCATTGGATTACACGCAGTAGTATCATATCTCCCTAATCATTCACTAACGCTAAAATTGGATAATCTAAAGTTGCGGCACTATGAATCTGAAATCATGTCACCCTTATAGGACACGTCTAAGAGCTAGAGCTATGGATGCTGAACTCAATGAAAGAATCAAAAAAATGGAAAGGATCCAAAGAGAGCTGCAAGAGCAGTTGGCTAAGTCGCAACAGGAAGTAAGAGATCTGGTAGTAAGATCTCTAGAGGAATCGCTCGAGCAAAGGGATCAAATGGCCTAAATGATGGAGATGATGACAGCCTTGGTCAAAGAAAAAGGACCCGCACAAAGCCCTGACATCACAGAGCCCCAGTCAAGAGATAATCAGGATCCCCTCTATCTCCCAGGATTCACTCCACCCCACGCTCATGCAACGCAAAGAGGATACCCTCAAGGGGAATCGGTAGGCCTAGTGCAACGACCCGCACCACCTGCTCATCTAGGGCAAGGTATGTTTGCGTCGAACTCCGGAGATAATTCCGGTAATCCAATAGTTCCAGATTTGGATGATCCGGTAGAAATAGCCAAGCTGAGAATGAAGGAACATGACGCCGAGGACAAGTATAGGAGTCTAGAAGAAAGACTCAAAGCGGTAGAGGGTACTGGAGTCTTCTCTGTACTGAGCGCCAAAGAGCTCAGTTTAGTACCTGATCTGGTCCTACCCCCGAAATTCAAAGCGCCAGATTTTGAAAAATACGATGGAACGAGATGCCCAAAGGCGCATCTTATCATGTTTTGTTGGAAGATGGCGGGTTATGTGAATGAAGGCAAATTGTTAATACATTGTTTTCAAGATAGCTTGATCGGATCAGCCCTCCGATGGTATAATCAACTCAGCAGAGAGAGATCCAATCATGGAAGGACCTAGCATCAGCATTTTATGAACAATACAAGCATGTCTCCGATATGGTGCCCGATCGACTAACGCTGCAGATGATGAAAAAGAAGCCAACAGAGACTTTTAGACAATACGCTCAAAGGTGGAGGGATATCTCGGCCCAAGTAGAACCCCCACTGACTAAAACTGAGGTAACGATCCTCTTTATCAACACTTTGAAAGCACCATTTTATGACAAGCTGGTGGGAAACGCCACAAAAGACTTCGCCGATATCGTAATGTCTGGGGAACTCATTGAGAATGCCATAAAGAGTGGAAAAATAGATGCAAGAGAAAGTGTCAAAAGGTCAAGCACGAGAAATATGGAAAATGAAGTGAACAACTCGAGCAAGCGTTCCAAGTCAGTCTCTGCAGGTCAACTGAGGGCTGTGACCACTGGTCATCAGGGATCATCAAGTCAAGAATCCAATGCAAAGCGTCTCCAGTTGACACCAATTGCAATGACATATGGGGAGTTGTATCAAAGCCTGTTTGATGCACATAGGGTGGCTCCTCACTACATGAAACCAGTGCAACCCCCATACCCCAAATGGTATGATTCGAATGCTCAATGCGAGTATCACGCGGGAATAACGGGTCACTCAACCGATAACTGCATTGCATTTAAGAAATTGGTGGAGAGGCTTATTAAAATAGGGGTTTTGAAGTTCGATGAGTCGACCGGAGCAATAATTTGCGATAATTGAAGGAGGGGGCGAGAGAGTCTCGATTCATTAAAGAAGTTATCAGAAGCCTAGAAATCGAGAAGTCAGAACGCCAATGACACATTCGAAAGGAAAACGGGGGCATAAAACTTTTCGAAGCCTTACACACTTGGGAGTGTTTTGAACAATAGGACTGTGGAAGAAACATGCATTTTTAGCTAATCTAGAGTAATATTCAAAACATGCTTGTTGCTTTAAGCCTAGAGGCAACAAGAGTCCTTTCGTGAAATGGGCTTGTCTCCAGAATTGTTATTTCAATAAAATGCATCTTCATTTTCACTCTTCGCATTTCATACTCTACATCGTTTCATTTTCATATCATACTTTTAATTTTCTACCTTCATGCCCACGATGGGTCCTCCAGATAGCAATGACATGAGCAACGCTGTTACCGACTCCCTTTTTAATGAGATATGTGTCTAAAGGATTGGAGGACTGGGGAGATGACAGAGGTCACAAATTATTTCCTAAATTGTCAAGAATGGTAGATCCCATCTTACAAAGTGTCAGGGAAATGAAGATGGAAGCTTAGCTTGCCACAGGAACAAGGCAAGGAATCATTGAGTTCTCCAAGAGTTCAAAGATATTTTAGTATGGTCACGTTAAGACACACCGGGACTACTAAGGCACGAGTATGCTGTCAAAGCTAAGGAAGTCACAGAAGAAGTCCATAAGGATATTTGAAGACCACATGCTGATGGTTCTACCCTGACTAAGCCAATCAAGAGGTTCGAGCTACTGGTCTGCTCAGAAAGGAAAATTGCATCAAACGCCAAATCGAGGAGGACAGAACTTATGTGACTCTTCCCTTTTCTACACATGGGGCAGGGACGTTATCAAGCCAATCTCCTCGAAAGCTTCTGGTCTGAATCGATTTAGTTTTGTGGAAGTCGATCTCTTCACTAAGAGGGTGAGGGTCGCTTCATATGCTAATATTACAAAGTCGATGGTCAATTTTTATTTTTCAAATATCAACTCATAATACGAGAGGTGAGTTGAGCCACAGGTCCCACGCTGAGGTGTTTTTCAATTTCTGTTTTTCAATTTATTTTTCAAATATCAACTCATAATACGAGAGGTGAGTTGAGCCTCAGGTCACATCCTGAGGTGTTTTTCAATTTTTATTTTTCAAATATCAACTCATAATACGAGAGGTGAGTTGAGCCTCAGGTCCCACGCTGAGGTGTTTTTCAATTTCTATTTTTCAATTTATTTTTCAAATATCAACTCATAATACGAGAGATGAGTTGAGCCTCAGGTCACACCTTGAGGTATTTTTCAATTTCTGTTCAAAATATCAACTCATAATACGAGAGGTGAGTTGAGCCTCAGGTCACACCCTGAGATGTTTTTCAATTTTTATTTTTCAAATATCAACTCATAATACGAGAGGTGAGTTGAGCCTCAGGTCACACCCAGAGGTGTTTTTCAATTTCTGTTCAAAAATTAACTCATAATACGAGAGGCGAGTTGAGCCTCGGGTCATATGCCGAGGTATTTTAAATTTCTGTTTTTCAATTTCTGTTTTCAAAAAAAAAGGAAAAAAGAGGAAGAAAGAAGAGAGAGGTCAACTCATATTGCGAGAATAAAGAAGCTGTTTGAAAAGTTTAGGTTTCACCAAAGTCCCAGTGGAGCAATTAGTAGATCGAAGCTACAAATCTCTTCGTGTCCTAAAGTCGTATTGAAGCGAGTTAAAAAAATAAACAAGATTGAGGAAAAGCGAATTGAAGCTACGGGTCATATCTCGCGGAAGCAGCGGTAGAATGGATGAAAGCAACAGGGCTTGAAGACGTTTGAGGAAGACAAGGACCAATAAGTCAAGGCTCGGCTAAGACCAGGCAAAATTGGTTCTTCTATTTTCTTTGCTGTATTCTCGTTTCATGACAATGAGCAAAGAGGGGCAGCTGTAATAACCAATTTTTGCCCGGGCCCAATACAGATTAGAGGCCCAAGTGATAAAACAAAAACAATAAAACCTAAATAGACCAAATGTCCAATTACAAATTAAGCCCAATAAATAAAAAGTCCAGTCCATTTACAGAACAAATCCAGGGCCCAATTACAAAACCAAATGTCAGGCCCAAATCAAAACAAATAATGAAAACCAAGCCAAACAAATTCAAATCCAAACCAATTCCAGCCCAAAACCCATCAGACCCACCAAGCCCGATCCAAGCTCTAACCCATAAACGGACTAAAGTCCAAAAAAACAAACAGCTTCTACAAGCCCAGTTAACCCAAATAAACAGCCCAAATTTAATGACCCTAAACCAATAGCCTAGCCCAAAAACCTTGGCCCAAAAGGCCCAAGATCAGAGACCTAGGGTTCCTGGGAAACCCTAGGCGCCGCCGACCCCTCGTTTGCCCCGATGTGGGCGCCGCATGGCCCTTCGTCTGCTGCCACGTTGCACTGACCCCATGCGCATCGTTTCCTCGCCCACCACGCCTCTGTCAGCACTGCACGCCTCTGCCTCCACCAGTAGATCGCCACACCTCTGACACCTCTCGCACCCACCACCATCGCCCATACCCTGCAACTAAGAATGACAAGCAGAAACAGAGACAACAGAGAACGAAGCAAGAAATAATAGAAAACAACCAAATGAATTTGTAAAATCAGTTATAAAAACCGAAATAAAATCACTGTACGGGGGGGTCCGAAAATCTTGATTAGCATCAGAAATACAAAAACAAAGAGAAGTTCAAAAGGTCGATCTTTAGTCTTTGTTCAGTAGATTTGCTGTCATCTACTATTGCTTCGTTTCATCCTTTTTTCGTTTTCCTTTAAAAGTCTTTACGGACCAACACTCAATAAAAAAACAACAAAACAAGAATAATAGTAAAAAAGGGACACGATTTCGCACATCAGAGTACAAGAACAGAAAGGGAAGACGGAGATCTAAGAGGGGCCTCTTCCCAATTTCATCTTTATTTTTTATCTATTTCAAATAGCTTTTTCAACCCACGTGTGAAAACAAAGAAAGGGGGGCTCACCTGCATTTATCGCCGTCGTCGGTTTCCTCGTTGCTTCGAAGAAACCGAAGTTCGGAGAGGAATCCTGTAATACCCCTATACCCGGTTCAATCATGCAGACCCGATATAAGACTATTACATTTGGTGCCAAAACAATTATGGCCAGATACTGTTTAATTAAAACATTTGTATATAATATTTTAACTTACCAACCATTTTTACTAACATATTTATTGTTTATTAATTCATTCCATATATACCAAAATACTTCAAGTAACTGAAAATAGATAAAATTTTAAGAATCTACATTTTAGTCCCTATCACATGGGAACACCTTTGAACTACATATGTACATGCCATTTTAATACAAAATATAGTACCTACTTTTGAAGCCCTTGAGGATGTGATGAGATGAGAGATCTTCTAGTTGAACTTCTCTTCTAGTCTAATTGTACCTACGCGTTAAAATAAACGCGTTAAGCCGGTGAAGGCTTAGTAAGCACTACAAGAATAATTAAATAAGTAATCATATCAAAATATTTTTAACTCAATCAATTATTGCATATCTACTCACGTATAAGTCTCTTCAACTATGCATTGCTTTAAATAAATTTAACTTATCTTTTGTAAGGTATAAAAATTACCTTAACACATCAGTGATTCACTTTTGTTCTCATTTCACTTTCTTAGCCCAAAGTAGACCTTATAGAACACACCGGATATACGGAACAAATACAGAGGTGCATTATGATGCACAAGTGAACAGAGAGCACTGACGTGCTAATAATCAGAGAGCACCAATGTGCTAATAATCAGAGAGCACCAACGTGCTAATATCAGAGAGCACCAACGTGCTAATATCAGAGAGCGCCAACGTGCTAATATCAGAGAGCGCGCTAAAGTTCCTTAATGGCATGCCACTAATATCCCAGTAGTTCTAAATTTCGTCTACTTGGGCATTAAAGCTGAATCTCATGTATTTAAATAATTCACATAAATATTTCAAAAAAGGATAAATAACAATAATTTAAAATTCTTGTAGTACTTACAACAAAAAGGTTGAAATGATATATGTTATTCTTCCCTCACTCCTTAACCTTCTCTTTTCCTTTTCCTTCAATTCGGTCCTCTCCTTTCTTTTTCTTCAATTTCATATAAACATATAACATTTATATGTTAAAAAAATAATCAAATAAATTTCCTGTACTATTTAATAAAATAGACATGTATAATAAAATAAATTCATCCTTTCTTACTTTTGCTCACATTTCAATTTAATCCTTTACTCATAAATTTATTCAAAGCTGTCCTTTTGTGTCATAGTCACTAAATTATTTATTTCCAGAGCTACAGAATTCCAAATGAAGAACTGTTAATTTTTCCTGAAACTAGACTCACATATATTCATACCATAAAATTTCCAGAATTTTTAGCTTAGCCAATTAGTACAATTTATTCATCAAAGTCACCCCTATTCTGCTGTCTGGCAGTTCTGACCCTTCTTCACTAAAAATTAATTATCTCTTCATACAAGATTCAGATGATGTTCCCGTTTATTTCTATTGAAGACAGACTCATTCAGGATTCTAAACATATAAATTTAAACCCCTAATTATTTTTATCCAATTTTTGATGATTTTCTAAAGTTAGAATAGGGGATCCCGAAATCCCTCTAAACCAGTCTTACAAAAATATGAATATCTCAAATTAAAGAATTCCTTTGCTTTCCCTGTTTCTTTCATATGAAAATAGACTCAATAAGCTTTAATTTCATATCTCATTAAACTTCTAATTCCACTTTTACGATTTTTGGTGATTTTTCAAAGTTACTCTACTGCTGCTGTCCAAACTGTTTTAGTGCAAACTGTTTATTACAACTTTTCCCCTAAGCTTTCAATAAATGATAATTTCGTCCCTGCTCAATTAACTTCTCAGCTGAGCTGATTTTTCTCAATAAACACTTTATTCTATTACTTTAAACTACTTTATAATCTTTGGGAATCAGAATTTAATTCTTAAAATCAATTTCTAACTAGATATTCCATTAATTAAACCCCTAATTCATCAATTTGATCCACATAGCTCATGTTTAAAAATCTAAGAATTTCCAGAATTTCAACTTAATTCAACAAAGCTTTGTTCTAAAACTTATAAAGCATCAAAATTAAAAGAGAATGGCTAAATTGACTTACCAATTAAACATCCAAGCTTTAAATCATCAATTTCTCCTTTTTCTTTCTTTCCCTTTTTCTTCCCCTGCTTTCGTCTTGTTCTCTGTTTCTTTTCTGTTCTTCTTTCTTTTACTTTCTCTTATAATATATAATAACAATATAATATAATATATATTTAAAACATAAAATATCTTTATTATATAATAATATATATTAAACATAAAAATCTCAGATTTTTCATACTTAAACCGCCTCAACATTTAAAAATGGCATAATTGCCTTTTTAGTCCTTTATACTTTCTTTTAATCTATAATTAAACTTTTGCACCTTTTTCAATTTAATCCTTTTTCTCAAATACTTCTAATTAAGTCAAATTCACCTAAATAAAACCTTATTAAACACACAACTAACTTCGTAAATATTTTTAATAAATATTTTATGAGTCCGTTTACTAAAAATGGAGACCCGATAACTCATTTTTCAATATCTATACTTTTGAGGTCGTTACAAATCCGAATCTTCGGCGTCTGGTCTTGGTGGCGGCGGTAAGGCAGGGAATCAAACCCTAGTAGAGCATCGAAAGGGGGGGCTCTTCGGTTGTTTTTTTTTTTTTTGAAGCGTGAAATGGGGGGTTTCAAAACAAAAAAATTAGTTTTAAGTATTAAACAAAACAACACCGTTTCATTTTGAGGAAAACCCGCGCGTCGACCCGAATCCGCCTCAGGGTCCGCGCGTTTTTTTTAAAGTGGGGTATTTGCACAATCCCCCCCTGCTTGTGTCAACATCTGATTGAGTCCTTTTCATTCATTCCGTTCTCCTAAATTTGCCTCGAGGATTTGAGCGTATTTTCGATTTAGCCCTCTTAAACGCAACGTTTTTCGCGGCCCGGAATAATTGCTAGTTTAATCCTTGGTCGTTCGCGCGCATCTCATTGGAGTCCTTCGATTCTATTCTATTTTCGATTTCTGGCCCCAGATTCTTGCGTTCATTTTAATTTGGTCCTCTTTGTATATTTTATTCTCTTTAATTATTTTGTCATTCTTGCCGTTATTTAACTATTATTATTATTGTTATAATATTATTGTTATTGTTTTACTATATTCAAACTATTATGTATATATTTTATTCATTAACTAATAAATTTCTATTGTTGTTGTTAAATTATTTTCATGCATATATTGTTATTTTCATATTATTTTTCTTTTAAATCTTTTTATATGTATAAGTATAACTTAAATTTATCTATTAATATAACTTATTTCTTCTTAAGTCCATACTTCATTATATGTTTTTGTCTATTTCGAAAATCCTTATGTATCGTTATCTTCATACGTAAATTATTAATATTAAGTTTTATTTCACATGCTATGGATTAACGTTCTATTTATGCATTATTTATTTTAAATTTTTTTTTCTCTTTGTATATAATAGTTATCGATAATCTATTGGCACTTAATTTTTTATGATTACGCATTTTATCCCTGTACCGCTTTTCAAACTTCAACATATTAAAACCTTTCCCAAATATTTTGTTACAAAAATAAGGCAATATTTGTGAGTTTAGAGGTACGGAAAATTACATCCTAACGTGCTGGGTGTCGATTTTTCGTTCAACTAAATAATCAAATACCCTTTTCACATGATTTGAAGATCAAAGATGATCTCGATGTCAGAGTATAAAGGCGTCATATCCTAACGTGCTGGGCATGATACTCTTATTCCTTCGAAACGAGTTAATCTTGAGATTCAATCCCGATTTAATCAACCCACTCTTTTAATTCTTTTTACCCTAGATATTTTCAAGTTTTGAACATTAGGACAACATCAATCAATTTGGTACCAATTTTGGGCGTTGCAAGGGTGCTAATCCTTCCTTGCACGTAACCGACTTCCGAACCCGTTTTCTCAAATTTCGTAGACCAAAATTATTTTAATAAATCAAAATGCTTTATTAAAATAACCCATCTCAAGGTGACCCGATCGCACCTCGAATAAAAGATCGGTGGCGACTCCCTATTTTAAAAGTCGATTCCCGTTTTTCAAAAATAGTTACGACATCATCCACCTTCTCCCCGAATGCATCCAGGACCCTCTTGTGATTAAACACTGTGTTAACAAAGCTGATTTTGATGCCTTGTTTGGCTAAGTTTTGGGAGAGTTCCATGAGAGGAATAACATGGCCTTGTGCTGGATAAGGGATTACCAAAACGTGTGGTTTCCCCATTTCCGTTTGTGTTTCTGGAGAATTGAGGGCTCACACTCTGATTTATAGCAACCATTTGGTGCCAATATACGTTCCCAATTCCATCCTATCTTTTAAAGATAATAAAAATATAACGTGATGTACGTGATTTAATTACGGTGTATCTTCTGTCTTGTTATCTGGATTTTTCATGCTCCCACTACAACAAAAATCAAGCTTTCGATCACACCTTTTTTTTACTTAGTACGACTGTAAAAAATGTTTTTTTGGCCATTCTTTTTTTTTTCAATCTGTTTTTTGAAATAGTTTTAATGAAACTACAGTTAAAAAAATTAACAGGAATGATGTGAAATTTCATGTATAGAATATTTTTAATGAGATAAAATTTATTACTTAGATAATCGAATAAGATAATTGCATGTGAAAAATAATAAAATAAATAATATACTAAATTTAAAAAATAACTCTTAATTTAAAAAAATAAATGTAATTATCTAAAAAAAAGTAACTCAGTAGAAAATTTTCTTAATAAATAAACGTATAAAAGATTGAAACCTTAAATTTATTTATTAAATCTCATAAATTACTAACTAAAAGATAACTTAGCAGTTTTTAAAATTGGCATAATAGTAACATTAACATTCAAAATTTACAGATTGTGTTAATATAGCCTTGATTCCAAAAAAAAATTAACCCTCAACATTTATACATCGTGTAAATTAGTATTTTTTCCCCAATTTTACTTTCTTTTTTTTTTTTGAAAGAATCCCCAATTTGACTTTTTTTTTTTGTAATATTGAGGGTCAATTTTAAAAGAATAAGAAAAGCTAAAAATGATTTTCTTGAATTTTCGAATGTTTCCTTTTTTATATATTTCCTAAAAAAAAGGAGGAGAGATCAAATTACACAATGTGTAAATTTTGAGCGTTAATCTTTTTTTTAGAATTAAGATTAAATTGATACAAGTTATAAATGTTGATGGTTAAAGCTATTATTATGTCAATTTTAAAAGCTATTACGTTATTTTTCAATCAGTCGTTTACGATTGGTGACCAAAAAGAAAAAATTTGAATAGTTAAGTTATAATTTTGTAACTTTTCTTTCATAGTTAAGTGCCAAAAAAAATTACCAATAGTTAGTGGCGGATCTTTAGACTAAAAGCTTACCAATAGTTATTGGCGGATCTTTAGACAAAGTTTTGAAGCTATTAAAATTTTAAAAAATTTTAAGAGGTTAATGAGATTTTTTTTTTTAAAAAAATTTAAGAGTCTAATTAAAAATTTTAAAATTTTGTGAGATTAATGAGAATTTTTAAATAATTTAAGTGAGTTTAATTACAATTTAAAAAAATTAAGAAGTATAATGAGATTTTTTTAAAATTTGAGGAATTTACTTTTTTTTTTAACTTTAAAAGAGAAATAAAATTTTAAAAATAAATAATAATTTCTCAAAATTTGAATAGTGCCAAGGAATCGTCCAAACTCTGCCAACAATTAAATTTATGTATAGTACGCAAATTTGTTTTCTATCACAACAGACAAAAACATGTGTTCAAAAAATTAACTAACCGACAAAGAAAATTATTCAACCTTGTGATATCCACTTCAAACAAAGAAAATTACCCATAGCCCCTCCTAATATTTAAATAAAAGGATAATACGTTTTAGTCACTCGAATACACATTCTCTTACAGGTGCAACAATACTAATGTCAATGAAGTTAAGACTCGATTGATAAATTAATAGAATTTTTAATAGAAAAGATTAATTTAAGAGACTAATTTACTTATCCTTTTAAGTATAGAAACAAAAAATTATTTGATTTATAATAAATTAGATTATAATACTTTCACCCAAAATTTACCCAAATAGATCATTCTTCGGGATTGTCATTACGGACTCATAGGGAAAGGTTTTGGGGTCGAGGATTGTTCTAAATGAGAGGGTACATTCGATTTTTGCAGCAGAGACCCTTGCATGTGTCTAGGGGTTTTAACTGGGGTTGAATCTAGGAATCATGGCTGTAGAGGTAGAAGGAGATGTTTTATCAAATATCAAAAAGCTACAAAAGCAAAGGGGATGATATATCGAAGATTTGTGCTCTCATTAAAGACTGTCAATGGTTGAGTAAGGGATTCCATATTTGCAATTTCAAACATGGCCAAAGAATGAATATCGAAATTGGCTACAAAAAGCCTAGGAAATGGGGAACAAATAAATATGAATAGATGAGTCCTGATTACGTCGAGAAGCTAGTGGAAAGAGATCGACAAAGCAGTGTGCAAGTTTGATATGTGTGATGTCGATTTGCATTTTGGAAAGTTGAATAATGGAAAAAATGAAAGAGGATCAGGAAGAAGAAAAGTTTTTTTGAAGGATTGAAATGTATGATAATCAATGGAAGAATCTTATTGTTGGGTTTAGGCCAATAATCTTGAATAGACTAAGTTATCGATAAATGACAAAAATTTTAAAAATTACTAGATTAGGCCATTTTTTTGGAAGAATTACCATATTGTCTAAGAACAAGCTGAAAATGAATTATGAGTCTATATATACCCATATCCTACATCCCACATC
Source organism: Gossypium australe (assembly GCA_005393395.2). Classification (NCBI taxonomy): domain Eukaryota; kingdom Viridiplantae; phylum Streptophyta; class Magnoliopsida; order Malvales; family Malvaceae; genus Gossypium; species Gossypium australe. The sequence continues at coordinate 8,387,919 of CM016624.1, read as the reverse complement.
GCTTAAGAAAATAAGAGATGTAACAGCCCGATTTAGGGGCTAGTCGGAACAGTGATCTCGGAATCACTAAACCGAGGATAGAGAAAATTATTTTCATGTTATGTTATGTGTTATAACATGTTTATAAGGGTGCATGAAAATTTTGGTGCCTTAATTTTAGCAATTACTAGCTAAATTGTGAAAAAATGACTAAATCGCATAAAGTGCGAAAGTTCTATTTTATTTGCTAGGGGTGTCAAATAGCTATGGATTATTAATTGGATGTCCCAAATGTGCAATTTGGCCTTGTTTTAAGTGAGTTGGCCGGCCATGTGATATAGGGGACAAGAACATTTAATTTTGATCAAAATTGGTGGGAATTAGGTGATAAAATGAATAAGAAAATGACGAATAAAAGATGATATCATCTTTTACTAATGCATAATTGCGAAAAAGAACTAAATCTCATTAAGTGCGAAAGTTCTATTTTATAAGGTAAAGGTACCTAATAGCTATAGAATGTTAATTTGGAGGTCTTAAAAGTGCAATTAGGCCACTTAAGGTGTGATGGCCAGCCATAGAAATGTAGGGAGACAATGGCATCAAATGTTGGTCAATTTGGTGGAAATTAGGTGATAAAAAATGAATAAAATAAGATAAAAAGATGAGATAACATCTTTTACTATTCATGCATCTTCTCCACCGAAATTTTAAGAGAGAATAGGGTCTTTTGAAGTTCAAAATTTTAGCTACATTTCATCCTTGTTGGTAAGTCAATTTGATGATTATTTTTTATGATTTTTGTACTTTTGGAGTCCCCAAAGCTTAAGCTAGCTATTGAGGGGACTAATTTATGATATGGTTGAAAGTCTAGGGACTTACCATGAGAGAAATTATGTTGTTAGCTGAGTTTTTAGGGAAGAAAATGAAGGTTAGGGAGATGAGAAACAACTTTTGTGAAAGGTGTTAGCATGAAAACACCTAAATAGGGTTTAAATGCAAATGATGAATTTGTGTCATAAATGCATGAAATGGTGAGAATGGTGAGTAGTTGTAAGAGAAATAAATGTTCAGCTAGGCTTGATTGTTGAGAAAATGTGTTGAAAAATGATTTACGAGCTTAGGGGCAAAATTGTAATTTTGCCAATGTACAAGGGCAAAATAGTCATTTTTGCCCAAGTGTAGAATTTGATGTATTATGATCATAGAATGATCTAAACGAATAAATTTCATTGTTCTAGGTCAAGAAGAGCACGGAATGAACCTTGGCCGTGGAAAAGGCAAGGTGATCGAGTAAATCACTAGTTAACACGTTTTGCATCGAGGAAAGTTTACGCGTTTTGTGGGGAAATGACCCTTTTCCGTAAATTTTAAAAAAAATTGGCTCTTTTTCGTAAATAAAATGTTTTTTTAATATATTTGGGTATTTTGCCCAGTTTGGGAACCAGGGAACAAGTCCTGCAGAGCAAATTAATGAACATTTTGGACGCACTCTTAGAATATAAAACCATGGACCCTCCCACATGTTTGAAAAACTAAATTAGTAATAACTCAATTATAAAAAATTATAAAATTGTAATTTGATTATAATTTTTGACCACTAACTATTAGATGATTAACCGAGAAAAATGACATAACTTTTAAATTTGGCATAACAAGAACTTTAACCTCAATATTTTTACATTGTTTCAATTTAATTTTTATTTTAAAAAATTAACGCTCAACATTTATATATTATGTAATTTAATTAGATCAAGTTACGTCATGTAGATGCCGTCCAAAACATAGTTAACACTTTAAGCTCGATATACTCCAATTAAGCTTTTCAAGCTCTCAAATCTGTTTTGGTCCAAGGTTTTGGGGAACAAACCAATTAGCTAACTTTGAGTAGACACATATTTCAATTCAATAGACCATTCACAACTACTTCTCGAATGAAATGATGTCTGATATCAATATGTTTGATTTGTAAATAACATTAATTTTTTTATTTTTAAAAAGAAAAAGCGATTACTTGATGTTTTTTTTTCTTACGTACCCAATCCAAATTTTCAAAGAAATAACATTGATTTTTCATAATTGCTTTTATGCTACAAAATTGTCATTGTATTGTTTAAGTTGTTTGTAATGGTTATGTTTAAGTTGTTGGATATTATTATTTAGTTGGTTTTGTTAATTTATTTTTAAGATTATTTAAAATTAGTCACGACTAAGTTTTATTTAAAAGGGTGAATTAATGTTATTAAATTTTAGTAAGTTTATGTATTGATCATTTAATTTTAAAAAGTTATAAAATAGTTATTTATTTATTTGAAGGTTTTTATTTAAGTCATCAGACTGTTAAAACTATTATTGTATGGCCTTTTTTGTTTTTTCCGTCTGCACAAATCAAAAGCTTCCTTTCTCATTCTTTTCTACAATTCAATTTTTTTATGAAAGAACTTTAAATGTCACGGATTTGTAAACCAAAATCTAAACAGTTTTATTCTCTGATCTAACATTGATCATCAAATCGACTTGGATTTAAAGTATGTTTTCTACTTGCAATAAGTATCGATCCACCGTACAGATTGTTAAATTGTTACTTGGAGCTCACTAACCGGACTTTAAAAAAAAAAGCAACCCAATGACGTAAATAAAAACTTTAGAATAATTCAGCAACTTAAATGAAAACTTTTAAATAGTTCGATGATCATTTTATAACTTTTTAATGTTAAGTGACCAAAACATAAACTTACTAATAGTTTTGTGACATTAGGTATAGTTTACCGTGTTTAAAATTATTGTTTCCAACTACGAGTAAATGTTATTAAAACTAATTTTGTTTGATTTTATATATATTAAAAAAGGAATTTTAGCAAATTTAGATTTTTGTGGATCCAAAAATATTTGAGATATGGTTAAAATTTTCAAAATTAGATTTTTACTAATTCAGATATTGGGATAATGACAAAAATCTCCCTATATTTAACAAAAAATTTAATGTGATACTGTAGTTTTAATTTGTCTGATTTGACACCTCAATTTTTTCTCTGTCTAACCTTTTAGTACCTCAGGCTAACAAGGTTAATTTCTATCCCTTTTTGACATGTGGGCCAACAAATGGATGCCATATGGCACTGTAGCTTAAAGAAAAAACTAAACAATCAAAATAGAAGGACTTGCATAAAATTTTACCTATCGGCATCCCCTAAATACTCTTTTCTCTCATCAAAATAAATTTAAAAAAAAAAAACTCTCTTTTCTTTTTCTCTCTCTTGCTTTCATCAATATATATTCATTCTCTCCAAGCTTGTTGTTGAGAGGGGGTTTTGTTCTCTTGATGATAAGTCAGATCAATGATCCATCTTTGATAATGGATTCGAATATCTGCCTGAACTGTTTAAGCTATTATAACATCTAAGAAGTGGGTTTATTTTCTGCCTTGGGATTCATATATTTTTTTTCCCTTGTAATCATTTGGTTACTTTGCAAGTATGTAATCCCCATAGATTGTACCAATGAAAACGAGTGAAGAAGGCAAAACCTGTTTCTGCACCCAAAAAAAAAAAAAAAAATCTCTCGAAAAGAAAACGAAAAGTTATTTGCAAGTCTTCCTTTTCACTCAATTACCAATTTAGACTTGGCCTACCCTATCATAGGGCATTTATTCATTGGCCCACATGTAAAAAATAGAGAGAAATTAACGTCATTAGCACGGTGTATTGAAAGGTTAGATGGAGAAAAAGTAGGGTACCTATTGAAAATTTTGTCATCATCCCTTAGAATATTCGATGGATAATAATATTTAAATTAGATTCACATTTGAATGATTACAAAAATATATATACTCGACCCCCTACCATTTCTGAACATGGTTTGAATTGTTATTTAATAATTAATTTTTATTTAAATTTAATTATAAGATATATAAATACTAATATAAAAATATCTTTAAAAAATTAATATTCAAATTATTGAGCGGAAACGCTTAAACAAAAAATTCAGTAATTTGGAGCCGCAATCCAGGTTGATTCTTGGGTAGATCTAATTTTAACATATTCGCTATTTTATGTCGCATTGATGTTTTTTCCATCTCACGTAGTATTTTATTTGTTTGGGTTGCTTTATCAGATTATATCCATCATTGTTTAATGGAGTGTTTAATAAACCATTAATTTTTTTTATTTTTTTTGAAAATTAAAAATTTTAAATGTGTTTGATAATCATAATAAATTTTATTTAATTAAACATTTTTAACAAAAGTGCTGAATAGTTATTTATCACTAATATTGAAAAGAAATAAATTGATTTTATTATTAAAATATATTAAAAATAAATTATATTTATTTTTTAAAAAATGAAAATATTCTAAGTATTATGTTTAATTTTTATACAAAACTATGTAAAAGAATATAGAATATTATATTAATAAGATTAAAATTATGAAATAAAGTAATTATGAAAATAAAGATTTATTACTTTTAAACAATATAATTTTTTTCGGTACATAAACAAATTATAAAATGTGAATTCAAAATTAATAAAATAATATACTTAATATTTTAGATTTATCAAAGAACAACCAAGTCTATCAAGGGTCCAAATGTCTGGACTTTAGTTTAAAATGTCAGCCCAAAGCCTTAGCAGACGGTCCAAAGAGCCTATTTGATTGGGCCTCTTGGTGGAAGAGTGCCATAAAGTCTAATCCAGCAATTATGATATTCTTAATTTTGATTTTTTTTTTATGAATTACAATATTAGAGTAAAACCCGAATAAAAGTGACTTGTATTCAGGTCGCATCTGAAATAGGAAAAATCTTTAAGCATTGAATTACATGAGGTTGAATTTTTATTTTCTTTTTATCTATTTTTATATAAATTTACATGGTATTCTATTTCCCCCCGTTAACATGTAAAATCTTTACATTTTTATTAATTTATGTCTATTTAAATATTTTCAAAATTCAATGTTATAATTTATTGCAGTTTGGTTAAAATAAGAGTTGTCAACCTAGGTATTGGCAATAATTATAGTCTAATCGGTAGCCTCAGCCTACCTCTTCCCATTTAATAATTTCTTCGCCCTTTCTTTTTCTCTAACCTTACGCTTGTCGTTTCTTTGCTTTCGACGCCTGACTGATGATATTAGTAAAACAGACCAAAAATCAAATCCCCTGAAAATTTTCCCTCGAAGTTCCACCGTGAAATCAGGTGAATAATAACTCTTACTACTTCTATTTGTTGTTAATCTCCTACTAGCTTTTTTGCTTTTTTCTCTCGATCTGTGGTTTGTTCTTTCTCCATTTCTTTTTGTGAATTTTTCATGTGTGTGTTAGAAAGTTCGTTTTTTTTTTTTTACATATGATATAACTGTAGGGGTTCCTTTTTCTGGGTTTGTTTCAATTTTTATATTTAGTCAAAGTTATGATCTTTTTTTCTGGGTGCTATTTTTAGGGTTGTATATTATGAATTTGGACTTTGTTCTAGTGTTTGAGGTAAAACTGGGTTGTACGCGGAAATTTTGAGCTCGTAATTATATGTGCTTTTGTGTTTTACTTATGTGAATTGTAAAGCTAGAAAGGTATTATATGGAGTTCAATAATCGCGCTCGGTGTCGAATTGGCTGTTGAAATGTTATTACAGTAAGTTGAACGCTTTAAAGTCACATTATGTGTGTGCGCCTTTGTGTATCATGATCTATATCTGACAGATTGGGAAGGGAAGGTAAGTGAGTCAGATTTAAGCTTGGTAATCATAGATTTTTGTTTTGGTGTCGATGTAAGTTGACATTGTACAAATTGTATTTGTATTTAGAGGTTATTGACCCGATCACAGTATGGTAGTAGCTAACTTGGGGAAGAGAAAATTTGCTGTTTCCTATCTTTTTACATCGACTTGTTTGGGACAAACTCTGTTGCCTGAAAGAATGTTTTAGCTTCATAGACAGTTAGAATGCCCTTTGTATAGTCTTTTCTGTTGACTGTACCTTTTGATGCTTCTACGGGCATCTTGCCGCACAAATGTATGTGTGACATTCTTGTTTTGTGCTTAATATTGATCCCTGGATACTTTGACATCGGAAACTTAATTTTGTTGCTTTTACAGGAAGTCATCAGCTTTTAGTTCTTTTACAACTGGTGCTGCTATAAATGATTCCGCTTTGCTGCAGCAAATTATTGTCTCGTTTCTGATGGTCATTTTGCACTACGAAAATGTCATTAGAAGAAGTTTTGAAGGTTGTTTTTCCTTTTTTAGATGGTGTAGACCTTGCAGCTTGTATGGTGGTCTGTAAGCAATGGAGAGACATAGCTGAAGATGATTACTTTTGGAAATGTGCATGTGCAAAGAGATGGCCTTCCATTTGCAAACGACCCAATCCTCCTACTGTAACCTACTATAAACTATATCAAACGTTTTACAAACGGAAGCATCAGCGAACGCTTCTCCCTCCAAGACTTTCCTTTGATGATTTGGAATTCTTCATTGACATTTGGACTGAAGATAAATTGATTTTCTCCGAAGTTGTCCGCGGTCCTGTCCTCCAACGAGGAATCAAGATCCCACCTGCTGGAATCTGCGACATGCTTAAGTTTCATCTTCAAGGCCCCGAGTACAAGATGATCTTACCTGTTGACCCAAGGTTCACCATTCCTTGGAGCCAGACTGTGAGTGTTTCAGTGCTTGTGGGGCGGAAGGACTCAAACAAGGTTGCTTGCATAATTAATAAATCGATGTTTGATTACATAGATCGTACAGCTTCCAGGGCTCTAGCTTTTGACTACCTCGTCTTCTCTCCCTATTATCCCTTTATATCAGGAATCCGGGCATGGATCTCCTTGCTTTTCATGGAAGACGGAAGCGATGGTGTCATTGATGTTTTCGGCATTGAGATGGACTTTTGTGATGCTGCCAATTCCCAAGAAGAGGTATTGTGGCTGTTAGACATGCTTGATTGGAAATGAATGGTGGAAAGCTTAGTAGCCAGGACCAGGCACAGGGAAGAACTAGAGATGTGATAATAATATGTTCAGCCTTCACTGTGCCTTAATTGTGGATAGGTTGAGTATTGCATATGGGTTTTAAGCTATATTTCTTGGACAGGTGTGAGTATTGCATATGAATTGTTTTTGAAAGATGATTGGAAGTTATATTTTTTATTGGAAATAATTCAAACCCCCTTGCATTCCTGGCTCAGGTGACATCATTTTCATGCATGTTCATAAGTTTGTACATAAACGCTTTGTTTTATTCTTAATCAACAAATATGCACAGTTCTTGTATATATCTTCTTTATTTTATATTAGATATGTATACTAAAATCATACATGAATTATTTATATGCTACTTCAGTAGCAGAGTTATTTTAATTCAAAAATGGTGTATGGGTGAATTTGATTTAGCAAAAACAAAGTTTTCGATGCCCCCTTGTCCTAGAAAATAGGTAACTTTGGGGTTTTGTCAAGAAGCACCCAACCTCAAAGCTAGCTCCATTCACCCTTTTTTCGTGCAAATAGATATCCAAGGGAAAACAGCAACTCCTGCAAAGAACGACTTTGAATATTTTCAAGGTAATTTTTCTTTTAATGTTGGATTTACAATTCATGTTTGAGGTTCGAGACTCGAAGTTGTTTTTTCTAACAATATTGTCACTAAGATTCGAATTAACACTCTCTTTTGGTAGTGCAATATACTTTACCACTTTAAATCCTTTAAGTTACCTCAATAAAGTAATATAACAAATTCTGACATGTGTCGTCCTACAATTAATATACATGTCTTATTATTTTATATTTCAACATTGTGATAGGTTAAATTTAAAGTTCTGATACCGAAATGGCCTTCTTTTAACTTAAAATATTTGATAAAGTATAAAATTAAGTATTTTATTATCCCTAAAAAGTTTCATCTAAATGAAATTAAATGATCCAAAGCAAAAGTAACCGTAACCCCTGAAATATATCAGCATGATTATTTTTATTAATTATTACGGGGAGTTAAGTTTGATTATATTTTATAATAAATCATTTTATAAGTGTTAAATTGAATAAGTAATTCAACAATAAGATTTAAATTTGACACCTAAAATTACTCAAAACCTCGGCCTTAACATTAACATAAAATGAAACCTAAATTTGTCACCTCAAAATTATCGAGAGCTCAACCTTAAAATTTGACCAACAACTTAGTTGAAGCCTAGACTCTTATCATTTATCTGGTTCTATCTTCTTTAGCAGGAGTTAATTCAAATGTATTGTTATTACAGGAGAATAGATAGGGCATAGCAACTTCAGTTCAGATTACTTTACGCATATATATATACTATACAAAGCTGAATATATAGGTTTCACTGAACTGACGCAAGGTCATGGTAGCCAGACATATAAAGTCTGTAAGCCAGTAATGTGATCTTGGCTAAGGTTCCTTTTGTTCCTTCCACAATCAAGCCTGTAATACATGACTGCATCTGGATTTCGACTATGACCGAGGCCCAGAGCATGTCCTATTTCATGCATGGCTCCTGATTGAAGGTCTAGTTGGTTCCATCCCAATGTGGGAAAATAAAGAAAATGTATATTAGCTTGGTCTTCTCGGACTACCTTTCGGAAAAAACAATCCAGAAAGAGCAGGCTGTCATGTTTCAAATGCCGCATCTATGGCACCTCTCACTTGTTGATCGCAAAATGAAGGACAACCGGAGGTTATCCCATTTGAGAAGGAATAGTTTTCAACCAAGTGAAACACGCCATGTCTTCCCTCACTGCCAGTACAACTTGGTAGCAATTGCTTCACCTTATTACCACCATTACCAATGTCTCCTTTCACTGGCCTAGACATGGCTACAAAAGGCTGGAACACAAGCACCATAACTTGATGCCAAAATTTAGCTGCCATTTGCAACACAAGCTATGGTGGAACTGGAAGTTGTAAGATCAACTATTGCTCTAAACACTTAGGCTGTTTGCCTTTGGCCCCTATTTATACCTCAAAAATTAGTTGTGGTTTAGGGTTTAGTAAGTTTAGAATACTTAAGGAAAGTCATCTAGTATCATATAACAGGCCAAGTACCATCCTAGCATGCTACATTAGTTTATGGGGTAACCGATTAGCCAATTACATGAATTTATCATTTTCAAAATAATCTTAAGCATAACTAAGGATAAGTTCTGAGCTGTACATTATCGAAAGTTTGGTGACCGCCCTGTATCGCTCTTGCTTTGAATAATATTGTTATTTGCCCAGAAGAAACAAAAAAACTAATTAATCTTCTGTATCATGAGAGGTAATTTATGGTCCTACTTTCCCCCAACTCATTTCCACCGCAGAAATGTGAACTTATCATTCAAAATAATCATTATTTCATTCAATCTAATTTTATAAGTTAAAACCACTGAAATTTTGGTTAGGTTGTATATTGGATAAATGTTAAGAGTTAAAATTTTTTAGAATTAAGATTAAATTGGCATAATTATAAATGTTAGAGAGTTAAAGTTGTTATTATACCTATTTTAAAAGCGGCATCTTTCCATCAGCTATTTAATGATGAATGACAAAAGAAAAAAAAAAGATAATTGAATAGTTGAATGATTATTGTATAACTTTTCATAATTGGATAGCTAAAAAATAAACTTACCAATAGTTAAGTGATTACTAGTGTAGTTTACCTAAAATTAATCTTCTTTGAAACACGGATTAGGGTTGGGTTCTAATATTTAAGGTGCGAGTCGAGCCCAACTCATTTTTCAAATTTATAATTCTTTTAAAATAATCTGTCAAAACTCATACATGACAATTGTATATAATGGGACTCAAATTTAAGTACTCAAAAATTCAAAATCTTAGTCTTTTTTTTTTTTTTTAATACAAGGTCTAGAATTACTTCTAATTTCTCTCCAACCCTTAAATTAGAAGACAAAATATATTTAAGGGCACTCTAACCCCAATTGAACTAAAACTCAATTAGCAACAATACAAGAACTTATTGATTATATTTATATAAATTTTGATTAGATTAATAACTCTCATATATATTATAAAGATTTTGAGAGATTCATGATAATGGAATTAAATGTTCTAATTTCGTCTCGTTATGCATGTGATTATATTATTATATGGTGACATGGCAAGCAGTACAAGCTTTTTGGTCATTTAGGTATATTCTATCACTCAAGCCAAAGCCCAATGAAAGAGATTGTATGAATCTTCAACATGAAACAGATGGAGGAAAACAGACTGTTGATCTCTTGCATTTTTCTATCTATGATCCAATGTTACAGGGAAAGAGATTGTACGAATCTCTAAAGCGCCTGTTACGTTATAAAAAGTAAAATTCTTCATTTTCATTGCTTGATTGATTGATTCAACATGTTAGAGGTTTGAATTCTGGCCTTTGGTTTTGTTAATATGGACATTTGATGAATGCAGCATGTGTTCCTGTTATTTCCCAATATTCATCTCTTTCATAAACTAGGATTTATTACGAAGCTTTCAGAGTGTAATTATTATAGGAAAATAGATAGGTAGGGCATAGCAACTTCATTTCAGAATACTTTGCATACCTTACATTACAGTGGAATTAAAGCTTAAGGCTTACTGTCTTAATCACTTATTTAATATGATATATAATATATATAATATATATATATATATATAACTAAGCTCCCAATAAGTCATGACAGCTGTATAGATTTTCACTGAAGTAAGTTGTTGCTAGGCATATAAAGTCTGAATGCCATCAATGTCATCTTGGCTAAGTTTCCTTTTGGTAGTTCCAGTATAAAGTGTGGGAAACATGACTGCATCTTCAAATCACTATGACCAAGGCCCAGGGTATGTCCTATTTCATGCATGGCTCCAGATTGCAGGTCTAGTTGGAGCGTTCCAGGATTAGAACTTGTGCTCCAGTTGGTGTCTATGTCAAGGAAAAGCTACCCATTAGGTGGTGCATAGGCAAAACCATAAATTGTGCCGCTAATTTCAGCAAACGCAATATTAATATCAGCTCCGTCGCCTGGTTCCACCTTTTGAAATGCAAATTTAGGAACGGCAGTTTGCCATTCTAAGACAGCCGCATCGATGGCATCTTCCACCTCTTGACTATCCAAACCCGCTGGCAGGGGAAAACCAGATCGGAAACCATAGGTCACCGGAAAGTTTTCCCATTTAGGATTTCCATTGAAAAAGGAATAGTTTTCAACCAAGTGAAACACGCCATCACTTTTGCCATGTGTTATAACACAACCAGGGGATTGCTTCACATTATTATGCCCATATAGCCACAAAAGGTTGCAACACAAGGAACATAAGAAATGCTCCAAATAGCTGATTGGAAATTGTAGCTGCCATTGCAAGCTATGGTGCAAGTTGTACGTATTGCTTTAGTGTTTTAAGGTGTGTGTTTTGGGTTTTTTTATTAAAATAACTTAAAAAAAATTAATCAATTATTAAAATGACCCAACTTTTTAATTAAATACGAAAATAACCCAAAATCAACAGTAAAAGTTGGTGGAGCCAAATTATGTGGCGCCACCAACTTGCCACGTCAGCAAGGGGCATAAAAAAATAATTTTTTGGTGAAGCTATGTTGAATGGCGCCACCTGTACAAAATACAAGGGAAATACTGCAAAATCTGGAAAATTGGGGGCTTTTAAAATAATTTTCATTTTTGGTGGAGCCATTTTAAATGGCGCTACCATCTGACACCCTCGGCCCGTTTCAGTTCTTTTTTTAACTTTTTTTTAAATTTTTTCTTTTTCTTTTTTTAAATTTTTTCTTTTTCTTTTTTTTTTACTTTTTTGAAGTTTTATATTTTTTTCTTATTTATTTGTTTGTTTATTATATTTTATTTATTATTATTGATTTTAAAAAATTGAAATGAATATTTGAAATGTTTTATAATATATTTCTTAAATTTAGATATTATTTTTAAATTATTTTTTAAAATTTTAGATATATTTTTTGAAATTATTTTTATAAATTTTAAAAATATATTTTTCAAATTAAAATTTTAAATTTTAAATATTATTTTTTAAATATTAACCATATTTTTAATAATAAAATATTAAAAATTAAAAATTTTTAAATATAATTTTTTAAATACATTTAGAAAATCATAATTAAAAAATTATTAAAAAGATGGGGGGCTTTTAAAATAATTTCCCATTTTAAATGGCGCCACCACTTGCCACCCTCTGTAACACCCCTTACCCGTATTCGACGCCGGAATAGGGTACGAGGCATTACCGGAATTACAAATTTATTTATCAGACATTTTATTTCATTTAGCATTTATATTTGAAACCAATCAAAATCAAACATATTGTCCCTTAAACATTTTATTTTTTTCTCGTCATGTCTTACATAAATTTATTACTCGTCTCAACATACTTAATTATCTTGTATAACATATTAAAGATATCACATATTTACATATCATGAAAAATATCATTCAATTATCTCTTCTCATAAACATAAATCAGTTAATTTATCATATCAATATTTCACGTACCATCAACTCATATTTTCTTATCTCATATAATTAAGTTACACGAACTTACCTGGCTAAATTTGTAGAAATATCAAGATTCAGGGTCATTTTGGAAATTTTCTGTTTTCATCATCGATTTTTCAATCGATTTTAATCTAAATTAACAATTTCATTCTATTTTGCAATTTAAATAATAAAATATCTATTTCATGCAAATTGGACATTTCCACATTTACAAAATTAATCGTAAAGTTTTACTTTTATTCAATTTAGTCCCTGGTCTAAACATTACAAATTAGCCATGTTAGCTGAATATTCATACATATTTTCCTCCTCCTCTCCATTCCACATCCTTAATGTATATAACATGCTATAAGTAACATTATCAATAATTTCATTAATTACTCATAAGTATATTCAAAACTGTCCATTTGAGTTATAGTCACTAAATTATTTATTTCCAGAGCTACAGAACTCCAAATGAAGAACCGTTAATTTTTTCTGAAACTAGACTCATATATCTTCTTGCCATAAAATTTTCAGAATTTTTGGTTTAGCCAATTAGTACAGTTTATTCTTTAAAGTCACCCCTGTTCTGCTGTCTGGCAGTTCCGACCCTTCTTCACTAAAATTAATTATCTTTTTATATAGAATTCATATGATGTTATGGTTTATTTCTTCTAAACTAGACTCATTAAGGAATCTACCATATAAATTATGTTCCCAAATTATTTTTATACAATTTTTAGTGAATTTCTAAATTAGAACAGGGGATCACGAAGTTATTCTAAACCAGTCTTACAAAAATCCAAATATCTCAAAATGTAGACTTCCTTTACTTTCTCTGTTTCTTTTATATGAAAATACTCAATAAGCTTTAATTCCATATCTCACTCGACTTCTAATTCGATTTATAAAATTTTTGGTGAATTTCAAAGTTAGACAACTGCTGCTGTCCAAAACTGCTTTAGTGTAACATGTTGATTTCTATTTTGTCCCTAATTCCACAATTCATACAATTCAGTCCTTGCTGGATTAACCCCTCAATTGAGTTAATTTTCTCATTTAATACTTTTATCTATCATTTTAAACTACTTCATACCTTTGAAATCAGAATTTTAACACTAGCCTTAATTTTAGCTATTTCACAATTAGGTCCTAAAACCAATTTTCATCAATTTCACTTGATTAGATCATCATATAACAAAATTAAAGCTTCAATTCAATATTTATTCATCATATTCTTCCAGCACTAATCCACATAAACTTAAAATTAGCCATAGAATCAAAAACTAATGAATTAATAAATTGGACCCAATTGTAAAGTCCAAAACATAGAAATTTCAGGAGAAAGCAAGAATTAAACTTACCTGAAGCTTGAGTATGAAAACCAGCTTGAACTCTCTCCCATGGCTATTTTCAGCTGAAGAAAATGAAGAGAAATGAAGAGAATTCTCCATATTTCAATTTGATCCCCTTTTTATTTAGCTAATTTTGAAAATTTTCCAATTTTCCCCCCTTTTTTTCTTCTTTCTCTTCTCTTCTTCTTTCTTTCCTGCTCTCTGCTTCTTCGTTTGGGTTTTTCTGTTCTCTATTCTCTTTTTGTTTGTTTTTATATATAATAATATAATAATA
>CM016624.1:8246656-8373345 GCA_005393395.2 Gossypium australe | reverse complement strand
TTTTTAAATTATTTTTTTAACTTTAGATATATATTTTTGAAATTATTTTTTATAAATTTTAAATGTATATTTTTCAAATTATTTTTGAAATTATTAGTTTTATAATATTTGAAATGTATGTTTAATATTTTATTAATTTTACATTAAGATTTTTTAATTTTTTTAAAGATATTTAAACTTTTTTAAAATTTTATATAAAAATTTTATTTAAAAATATATATTAAAAAGTAAAAGTTTGAATTAAATATATATATATATATATATTATAACTGATGACATCATGTCAGTGATGTGACTATTAATAAATTTAAATATAAATATAAAAAAGAGAAAATTGTGTTATATATATGGGTGGGGCTTGGTCTCCCCTTGGATGGATGAATGAAGTAAAAACGTTATTTTGAGGGAGAGAAAAATGTAAGTTTTATAAAATTTTATTTTGTATTTTTATATTTTATAGTTAATGTAATATAATAAATAATTGTATTGTATTTATGTTTTTTTATATTATATAGATATCAAAATGTCTTCTGGAGCAAATACGGATCACATTTCATCGATGATCGACGAAACAATAAAATTAATTATAAATGAAATAAACGAGTCTGTCAAATTGGCACGTTTTCTCTCTGCCGTATCTTGGCACGCTTTTCTAGGTTTTTTCTTCTTCTTGTTAGGTTTTGTTCTTTTTCCTTTGATTACGTCTTCTCTTTCGTGTGAGGCTTGTATCCTAATCTGAGTTGAATTTAGAGGTTTGAATCGGGGGAAACAATGGAAAGAGGTATTGAAGAGTTGAATCTAAATGATGAGGAAGATGAGGCTTTCTCACTGCCAGAAGAGTTTGAAGAACAAAGATCTGCGTATGACTTCTGCTTAGTGGGATGTTTCCTTACAGCCAGTGCGGTCCACTTTCCAGCTATGAGAAATACTTTGGCCAATATTTGGCATCCACTAGAAGGGGTACAAATATCAGATCTGGGGGAGAAACGTTTTCTATTCAAAATTTTCAATGAGATTGATATTACGAGGGTAATCACTGGTGCTCTTTGGACTTTTAATAATCATCTTCTGATTTTTCATCAGATCCAAAGGAATGAAGACCCGATGTCTATACCGTTGGTGTATGCAGATTGGTGGGTTCAGATTCATGATTTACCCCCAGGATTTTTTAATGATTTAATGGCGACTCAGTTTGGAAATTTCATAGGCAGATTGGTGGAGCACGATACAAAACAGATTTTTAATGGGTATAGAAATTTTATGCGTCTTCGTGTGTAGATTGATGTACGAAAACCTTTGAAGCGTAGGAAAAAAATTATGCTTGCCGATTCAAAGTTCACGTACGCAAATTTCAAATATGAGAAATTAAATCTGTTCTGTTTCTTATGTGGATGCTTAGGCCATGGGGAAAGTTTTTGTCCATTGAGATTGCGGATTGGTGCTCAGGAAGTTGAATTTGGTGGGGATTGGCGCTGCGGGCTCCGACAAGGAAAGCTTCAACGGTTAACAATATTTGGCTGAGAGATGAAGGAGAGAATGAGGTTTCTGGGAAAACCCGATTTGGACAGCAATCTAGTCAAATTTCAAGCCAATTTCGAGATCGTGAACTATGGGGAAATTTCAGCAATTCTCTGGGGATAAATTTGGAAGGATATAAATCCAATGATGTGGAGAATGAAGATCCGAAAAATGGTAAATATGGCCTGCTAGATGGGAACAAAGGGAGATTTGGCAAAATTGAGAGAGGGAGATATGCTCAAAATGCCATGCTATCCAAATTGATAGAGAGGGAATGGGGAATTTGAGTGGGAATGAGCAGTCAAATATGGAGTGCGATCTAGAAGATGATCCATTGAGTAAAGATGAAGGAAATAAAAGACAAAGATCTGATACGGTGCTCTCAAATATTTCTAATAATCAGGATTTGTTTGAGGGTCGTGGTGGGCTCTTCGCTCATAATCAACAAATATCGGCGGCTGCCATGGAGCAAGCCGACCGGTCGCAATGAAAATCTTATGCTGGAATGTTCGTGGGTTGGGGAGTCCACGAGCAGCTAGGAGATTTCAGCACATGCTGAAAATTTATCATCCTCAAATTGTCTTCTTAATGGAGACTAAACTGAATGCTCGTAAAATGGAAATGGTTAGGAGACGATGCGGTTTTTCCAATGGCATTGATGTGCCGGCTGAGGGTTCGCGAGGAGATTTAAGTTTAGGATGGAATGGGGGTCAGTTAGTAGAGTTGAAGAGTTTTTCAAAAAACCACATTGATTTGGAGATTCAAGAAGAACTGGGTAAACCTTGTTGGAGGTTCACAGGTTTCTATGGGGCTCCGGAGGTAAGAAATAAAAGGGAGACGTGGAATTTGCTTCGTAGTTTGGGGAGGAATAATGTATTACCTTGGTTGGTTGGAGGGGATTTTAATGATATACTTTATGCACATGAAAAAAGAGGTGGTCTTCCAAGGGATGAAGCTAGAATGAAGGAGTTCCGCAAAACGTTGGAGGAATGTTTATCGGAAGATATTGGTTTTTCAGGCCCTTGGTTCACATGGGAAAGGGGGCGCAGTTCGGAGCGGAATATTAGGGAAAGAATTGATAGGGGGTAGCAACAGACGAATGGCTTCAAGCTTTCCCAAACTATTCTCTGAAACATATTCCGCATTCTTTCTCGGATCATTGTCCTTTGCTTGTTGATTCAGAGGTTATTAGCAGGAGGTACAAACCTTCTCGGTTTCGGTTTGAATCTTGGTGGGTCCTTGAGGAGTCGTGTGAGGATGAAATAAAAAAGCTCTGGGAAGGTAGTTCTGGTCATTTCCTAAATCGTATGAATAACCTTGCAAATGGATTGAAAGTTTGGGCTAGCAAGATCCAATTCAAACGTCATGGTGAGGTGAAAAGATTAAACAGGAAACTGGAGGAATTGAATGGGGAGGATAGAACGGAGGCGATTTTGACTGAACTCATGGAAGTTAAAATCCATTTAAATATGGAGATTGATAAGGAAGAGAGGTATTGGGAGCAACGAGCAAGGTCTAACTGGTTACAGTTGGGTGATAAAAATACGTCGTTCTTTCACAGGCATGTATCGCAGAGAAGACGTATAAATCGCATAAGAGGACTACAGAGAGCTAACGGTTCTATTGCGACAGGTAAGACAGAATTTGTAAAGGTTGCTCGGGATTATTTTTCTAATTTATTTAAATCTAAAGGAGTTAGAGATGTGACACATATACTATCAGGGATTAATCCATGCATATTGGAAAGTATGAATCTCAAATTGACTGCTCTCTACTCAGAGGAGGAAATTGTTGATGCACTGAAAGGAATGGGACCTACTAAAGCTTCGGGTGCAGATGGTTTTTCGACGTTATTTTTTCAGAAATATTTGTAACAGTCCAATTTCAGTAGTGTCGGAACAGTGATTCGAGATCACTAAATCTGACGAAAAAGTTAGAAAACTTTGTTAATCAATAATTATAAGTTAAGTGTGATTTTAGAAATATTTTTGAAATAGTAAATTTTGTGATTTAAAAAGATAAATTGGGTCGAAAATGAGGTATCTAGACCTCGATATTATAAATTGAGGTGTAAATATTTTTATAAATATTTATGAAGTTAGTTGTGTGTTTAATTAAATGTTGATTAGGTGAATTTGACTTAATTAGGAGAAATTAAGAAAAAAAAGGATTAAATTGTAATAGAGGTAAAAGTTTAATTATAGATTAAAGAAAAGCTAAAGGGACTAAAAAGGAAATTATGTCATTCTCTATAGTTGAGGCGGCATACACATAAAAATATCAAAGATTTTTATGATTAAATATATATATGATTACTTAATAAATTAAGAATATTATTATTTATTTATATTATATTATATTATATTTATTATATTATCTTATTATATAAATAGGTAAAACAAAAGGAGGGGAAAAAAGAAAGGAAATAGAAACAGAAACCCAAACGAAGCAGAGAGCAGGGGAAGGAAAGAAAGAAAAAGAGAAGAGAAAGAAGAAAAGGGGCAAAATTGGAAAAATTGCCAAAATTAGCTAAATAAAAAGGGGATTAAATTGGAATATCTAGAGTTTTTCTTCATTTCTCTTCATTTTCATCAGCTGAAAAATAGCCATGGAAGAGGGCTTAAGCTTGGTTTCATACTCTGGCTTCATGTAAGTTTAATTCTTGCTTTCTCCTTGAAATTTCTATGTATTTAGATTTTTACAATTGGGTCCAACTTATTAATTCATTAGTTTTTTATTCTATGGTTAATTTTTAAAGTTGATGTGGGTTAGTGATGGAAGAATATGATGAATAAATATTGAATTGAAGCTTTAATTTTGTTATACGATGATTTTATCAAGTAAAATTGATGGAAATTGGTTTTAGGACATAATTGTGAAAGAGTTGAAATTAAGGCCTAGTGTTAAAATTTTGATTTTCAAAGGTTATGAAGTAGTTTAAAATGATAGAGAAAACTATTAAATGAGAAAATTATCTCAATTGATGGGTTAATTGAGCAAGGACTGAATTGTATGACTTGTGGAATTTGGGGCAAAATAGAAATCAACATGTTACACTAAAGCAGTTTTGGACAGCAGCAGTTGTCTAACTTTGAAAAATCACCAAAAATGGTAGAAATTGAATTAGAAGTTGAGTGAGATATAAAATTAAAGCTTGTTGAGTCTATTTTCATATAAAAGAAACAGAGAAAGCAAAGGAAGTCTACATATTGAGATATTTAAATTTTTGTAAGACTGGTTTAGAATAACTTCGTGATCCCCTGTTCTTAATTTAGAAATTCAATAAAAATTGTAGAAAAAGAATTATGAGTTATAATTTATATGTTTGTATTCCTTAGTGAGTCTATTTTCATTAGAAATGATCGGAAACACTATATGAAAATTGTACTATGAGATAATTGATTTTTAGTAAATAAAGGTCAGAGCCATTGAACTGTGTAACAGGGGAGAACTTAACTAATAAACTGGACTAATTGGCCACACCAAAAATTCCGGAAAAATTATAGTAAGAAGATATGTGAGTCTAGTTTCAAATAAAATTAGCAGATCTTAATTTCGAGTTCTGTAGCTCAAGATATAAATAATTTAGTAACTATGACTCAAATGGACAGTTTTGAATATACATATGAGTAATTAGTGAAATTATTGATAATGTTACTTATAGCATGTTATATACATTAAGGATGTGGAATGGAGAGGAGGAGGAGGAAAATATGTATGAATATTCAACTAGCATGGCTAATTTGTAATGTTTTAGGCTCAGGGACTAAATTGAATAAAAGTAAAATTTTATGATTAGTTTTGTAAAAAAAATGTTGGAAATGATCAATTTGCATGAAATAGATTTTTTTTTTTATTTAAAATTTCAAAATTGAATGAAATTATTAATTTAGATTAAGATCGGTTGAAAAATCGATGGAAATAGAAAATTTCCAAAATGCCCCTGAATCTTGATATTTCTACAAATTTAGCCAGGTAAGTTCGTGTAACTTAATTATGTGATATAAGAAAATATGAGTTAATGGTACGTGAAATATTGATATGATGAATTAACTGATTTATGTTTATGAAGAAGAGACAAGTGAATGATATTTATCATGATATGTAAATATGTGATTATCTTTAATATGTTAATACAAGGTAATTAAGTATGTTGAGACGAGTAATAAATTTAAGTAAGACATGACGAGAAAAATAAATATATTTAAGGGATAATATGTTTGATTTTGATTGGTTTCAAATATAAATGCTAAATGAAATAAAATGTCTGATAAATAAATTTGTAATTCCGGTAATGCCTCGTACCCTATTCCGGCGTCTAATACGGGTAAAGGGTGTTACAATATTGGCATATTATGGGGAAGGACACGTGTGATTTTTGTTTGAAGGTGTTGAATCAGGGGCACTCGCTTGAGGAAGTGAACAGAACTTTTCTGGTATTGATTCCGAAAACTATCTCTCCTATTAATCTTAAGAATTTTCGCCCTATTAGTTTATGCACAGTGGTATATAAGATTATTGCGAAGTCAGTTGCAAACAGATTACAGAAGGTGCTGAATGATTGCATTGATGATTCTCAGAGTGCGTTTGTTTCAGGTAGACTCATTACTGATAATGTGTTACTGGCATACGAAGTCCTTCATTCGCTTAAGAATAAGAGAGTAGGGAGAAAAGGTTCTATGGCTCTAAAGTTAGATATGAGTAAAGCCTATGACGGAGTGGAATGGAATTTTATCAAAGAAGTCATGGCAAAGCTGGGTTTTGCAAAGGGAGTTATTGATTTAATTATTCGTTGTCTTAACTCGGTGACTTTCTCTATCTTGATAAATGGGGAAGAAGGCTTAAGTTTCAGAGGAACTAGGGGGTTACGTCAAGGAGATCCTTTAAGCCCATATTTGTTTTTGTTTTGTGGAGAAGGCCTGTCAGCATTAATGAGATTGGCTTGTCAAGAGGGAAAGACTTGTGGAGTAAAGGTATGTAGAGCTTCTCCTTCAATCACCCATCTCATGTTTGCAGACGATTGTATCCTTTTTGGGGAAGTATCAAATAAGGGGATTGATGTGTTCAAGGGTATTCTCAAGGAATATGAGACTTGCTCTAGTCAGTGTGTGAATTTTGAAAAATCAACGGTATTCTTCAGTTCAAATGTCAGTGATCAAAATAGGAATATGGTGTTTCAAGCTCTTCGAGTTCTATATTCAAATGATCCTAAAAAGTACTTGGGGCTACCAAATATGGTGGGACGGAAAAAGAAAATGTCTTTCCAAGTCTTAAAAGATAGGCTGAAACAGAGAATCAATAATTGGAGTTGTAAGCACATATCGCAAGGGGGCCGAGAAGTCTTTATAAAAGCAGTTTTGCAAGCCATTCCCACATACACAAGGGCCTGTTTCCTTTTGCCGAAGACATTGTGTGCTGAATTGGAAAAGGTACTAAATTCCTTTTGGTGGAATAAAAGTAATGGAAAAAGGGGCATGCATTGGTGTGAGTGGAGATCATTATGCGCGATTAAGGAGAAACGAGGAATGGGTTTTCGAGATCTGAGTTCTTTCAATATTGCTATGTTGGCCAAGCAGGGGTGGCGTTTGTTACGCAATCCTAATTCTCTTCTAGCGCAAACATTAAAGGCGAAATATTTTAAAGATTCGGATTTTCTAAAATCCAGTCTGGGTAATTTACCTTCATTAACCTGGAGAAGTTTGTGGATGGCAAAAGGACTTCTGCTGAAAGGTCTGGGCTGGTGAATTAGCGATGGACAAAAAGTCTCTATTTGGGATGATAGGTGGGTTCCTGGAAACACAGAGCTAAGTGGTCAGAATCAAAGTTCTAATTTCAGCATAACAAAAGTTGCAGATCTGATTGAGGCTAACACAAGGAAATGGAAGGAAGATTTAATCTTTAATACCTTTTCTGGGAGGGATGTTGCGAGGATACTATGCATTCCACTGCCTCTAAATCCATATGAAGATTTTGTTGTCTGGCGTGGGGAGGAAATGGGAGAATACTCCGTACGAAGTGGACATAAGCTTCTTACACAAGATGGACAGACTCAAGTACATGAAGATTTTACACAATTTTACAAGCGACTCTGGAATTTAGATCTACCCTCAAAAATTAAAATTACAGTATGGTGTAGCTCACGGAATTATTTGCCTAATTACAGTAATTTACACTAGAGAAGACTACTGGGATCTGCCATATGCCGAAGGTGCCAAGGAGAAGCTGAGACAAGGGAGCATCTGTTTAGAGACTGTCCTGTTGCAAAGGAAACATGGGAGAAGTTAAATATCGAATGGTCTGCTGGAGGGGAAAATATAGGGTATTCTGAAAGTCTAAAGAATTTTTTTACTGTAAACTCTATGGAAATGTGTCAGAAATTTGTGTGTGCTTTGTGGGGGATCTGGACAGCCAGAAATAAATTCATTCATGAAGGCGAATTGAAAACGGGAAGTCAAATTGCAGAATTCATTGTCAGATACATGCTGGAACTGGATGGGGAAAGGAAGTTTTTACCTGAAAAACGACTAGTCAGGAGCAGTTGGAGAGCGCCGATAGGGATGCATCTGAAGATAAATTTTGATGCGGCTTTCAACAGCAATAGAATGGAGTCCTGCTCGGGATTAGTGGTGAGAAATGCAAAGGCAGAAGTAATATGTTCGAAATCAATTATCCATAAGAATATACCAAATGTGTTTGCGGCTGAAGCGATGGCGTGTTACCAAGCTCTCGATCTGTGTCTTCATCTTGGTCTGCGAGATGTAGTAATAGAAGGTGATGCTAGGACGGTGATTGTAAAGCTGAAAGAGAAGGAAATGGACAAATCAGAAATTGCAGCGTATATTGAAGATTCAAAGAAAATGCTCTGCTTTTCAGAAATTGTTTTTTCCTTTTTCAAAACAGGGAAGCTAATGAAGTGACACATCGAATAGCTACTTATGGACTAAAAAAGGGAAGCGATACTTATCTGGAGCAGGGAGTTCCGAGCGTTGCAGAAATGGCGGTGAGAGATGATCGGAGACGAATAGAAGGGTTGTAGGTGATGAGGGAAAGTTACTGTTGAAGAAGAAATGGAAAGACAAAGGGATATTTGCTAGGGATTGTGAACCGAAGAAGCTCAAACAGTAGGAGGATTTGCGTGGTTCTAGAGTCTTCTCGGTGAAATGATGAAAGACAATAAATGAAATGATTAAAAGCTATCTGTTTTGCAGGGTTTTCAAAGATTGGGGTTATTATGAATGACAGCTGGAAAGAGTTTCCAAAAGCAACCTTATCGTCCTGAATGCTGGGTTACTTCTTGATTGGTCCAAAGTTTTTAATTTTGCTTTACTGTTTCGGGTTTTCCTGTTTTGATTGGTTTTCTAGTTGTTTAGTTCTTATGCCTTTGGGCTTTATGATTGTTTTATTTTCCTTTTGTTTATGGACTCTAATCTGGCCTAATTTCAATGATAAATCCAGCTTTTGATTTCAAAAAAAAAATATAAATGAAATAAAAAATCGTTTTAGTTTTTAGTTTTTTCTTGCTAATCGCTACTCTGTTGAACGTGTTTTGACTGCTTTAAAATACTTATCTCTATTTAGTTGTTATTATTCCTTTTTAACTATTTTCTTACATGATATTAATCTCTATTTAGTTGTTATTATTCCTTTTTAACTGCTTTAAAAATATTTTTAATGTATTTAAAATTTAAAAGGAAAAAGGAGTGGGCAACTTCACAACTCCGAAATAATTATAATATGTTTAATTATTTATAGTAAAAGAATACTATAATTTAATAAAATTTATTTTAAAATTAAAATTTTAACATAATCAAATAAAAATTTTAAAAATCTCAATGTAGTAGGGTTATAATGTTAGTATATTCAATATCTAAAACTATTTATAATTCCTCTTAAATTTTAACCTTAGATAGAAAAAAAAAACTTCAATACACTTAAATATATAATAATCCAAATAACAATCCAAGTACAAAGAGCATAAATATGTGATAAAAAATGTTGTTAAATTCCACAATTTAAACTTTAGAACTAAACTTCATTTTGACATGTTATTATTGCTAATAATATCCAATTAAAAATAAATATAAGAAGGCAGAGAATGTAGTTATTATAATATCCTATTAAAAATTAATATAAGAAGGTAGAGAATGTAGTTATATAGTTGTCTTTAGCTTTAATGCTTAACTATGATTAGAACATAATAATCACATTGATTTCTACGTGTTATTATTAATATTTTATGACAAATTTTCATTCTATTATTAATATATTATTACTTATTTAATTTAACTTAAATAAAAAAATACTTAAAATAGCTACGTTAGTATAGTATAAGTGTGATGTTTTTGTTTTCTCAATCTTTCAATTTTACTCTTCAATATATTTTTTTATGTTTAAATTATATAGATAATTGATTTATCATATTTTTATAAAAAACTTACCATACAAGATGGTTATCGGGTTTTGAGGTTGCGGTGTCATTTTTCCAAGTTCGATCCGGACGAGTGGATCATTCTATACTTACGGTTGGCGGGATTTGGGGACGTCGCATTGATCCGGAGGTTTGACCTGAGGCCGAACTTAATATCCGCCTAGGTTGAGCGGTGGTGTACGGAGACCCACACCTTCATTATGCTGTGCGGGAAGTGCACTATCACATTAGAAGACGTCGCTATGCAACTTGGGTTACGAATTGACGGTGCTGAGGTCACGGGTCGAAGCAAAGTGTTGGAACCTTCAGTAGTATGCCGCAGATTGCTTGGACGGTCCCCTAGTGATGGGGAACAAAATTTTACATGCTTGACATTGGCATGGTTGAGAGCAAATTTTAAGCGGTTATCGAGCACTGTCACTGAGCAGGAGGTGATGTGTGCTGCTCGAGCCTATATTATGCAGCTGATTGGGGGGTACTTATGTCGAACAACACGTTTAATAGAGTCCACTTAAAGTACTTGCCTCTATTTGAGGATTTTTCTTGTGCCGGTAGTTACAGCTGGGGATCAGCAGTGTTGGCCACATTATACTATGAGTTTTGTCGAGCAACAAAACATGGGGTTAGTAATATGGCTGGTTGTCTAGGTCTACTGCAGTTTTGGGCTTTATACAGGATGCCGTTTCTAGCGGCTGTTAGGCACCAACCATATTCATGGCCACTTATAAATAGGTAAAAACAAATTTATACTTAACATTTAACGACTCATAAGTGTGGATAATATTTTTCAAAGTTTAACTACCAACGTGTTTATTTCGATTTTAGATGGGCGACGTCTCTAGGAACTGGTGCGAGCCAAACATTAATCATTTACCTTCAAATGATAGAGGCGTACGCTAGAGAGAAAGTAATATATATTAATATAGTTTAAGTAACGTTTATTTAACTTATCCACTTATAGTATGTGATGTGAATTGACTCATTATGTTATATTGTGCAGTTCTTGTGGATGCCATTTGTTTCGCCTACCACGCTTTCCTGTATGACACTCTGTACTGAAATCGAGCTTGCATGTCTGCAATCAATGTCGACATAGGAATGATTGGGCTATCTTTCACTAGTGGCATGATGCAGTTGCAAATACTTTTGGCATCCAATTTTCAGTGGTCTTGAGACATACATGCAACAGTACATGTATGACGCCCTTCTAATTTTTGTATTTGCCACTGTTGAGCCCTCTGTATAAATGCAGCACGAACTCGCCAACCACAGCCATCGTCGGCTCTCCAACATTCCCCAACATAATGTTGGTGTAGATTTGGAAACCTTGTAATCAATCGACAACTTCATGCTGTATTGTTTGAAACACACAATCCACCTTGTTCTCGAACTGTTGCCCAACGAACAACTCCTCCAACTGTGAATTTGACGACAATCTATGAGCAGGTACTATATCAGCGTACTCAGGGAACTCGGATGCATGCGCTGCATCTGGATCTACGTTCAACATGTCGCCCCCAGGTTCATTTCGTAAAATAATGCCACGACTCGGGTTACTAAATGAAGGGCCGTGAACATCTTCAACCTCCTCCAGGCCTTCATCATCGATATCGTCCGGAACCTCATCAACATCGAGGTCACTAAAATCTTCAACGTCTTGATCAGAATCTTCACCATTATTGGTCATTTCTCTCACATTTGCCTCTGTGCTTATTATCATCTCCGGATGTATTTGTAGACGGGGACCGAGGGTAGGGTTGTTGTATGAACTCTAACCATAATTAGGAATTTCAGGTATCTGCGATGTTCCACCGCATTCTAATTGGTCTGTCCATCCAACATTAAGATTAAAGTCAAATTCGTGATGTTGACTTATTGGACTAACATTCTCAAAAGGCTCTAAGTCTGCTAACTCAGCAAATAATTCAACTGGTTGGGGGTTCTCACTCCCAGTCGACCACCATATTTCCATCATAGTGCCCAAGTCATCACCATCTAACAGTTGCATCGCACAAAATTTGAACGGATCTGTAGAGATTGGAAACTTGTAAAATAATTTGGACATCGCCCTTCCACAACGGATAGCTTTTTTCGCACTGACCTTCCTTTTCATTTCTGCTAGCTTCACATTTTTTTTTGAATCACAAACCTACTCTTTGCCGACCTTGAAATACACAGCCAATATCACCTTCTACAATTTCACCATAAAAAACAACATACACCAAAAATACCTCATTATTCATTTTTAACAGATTTTTTGAACTTTCCTACTGAACACAACAATTATACCACTCTATATATAGAAGAGAACCAAGAGGTGGAGCCATAAAGAATGGCTCCACCAAAATACTGTGATTTTTGAGAGTATAGGGGGCCCTATAGCAATTTTACCATTTCCTGGTGGAGCCAAATAATTTGGTGCCACCAATTTTCGAGTCTGACAGCCAAATTGTTTGTTTCAGCCTTTTTTTTTTAAAGTTGACTTTTTTTTTTACTTTTTTAAGTCCTTATTTATTTTATTTATTTTTAAAAACTTGAAATGTATTTTTTTAAAATGTTTTATAATATATTTTTTACAAATACTAAAAATATATTTTTGAAATTATTTTTTAAATTTTAAATATTATTTTTTAAATATTAAATATATTTTAATATTATAAAACATTTAAATATTTTAAAGATATGAGCTTTCAAATTTATTATTAATTTTATAATATTTTTATTTATTTTTAAAAATATTGAACCTTTTTTTAATTTTATATAAAAATTTTAAATATTTAAATGTTTTATATTATTAAAAAATAAAAAACAAGTAATAAATTTGAAAGATCATATCTTTAAAATATTTAAATGTTTTATATTATTAAAAATATGGTTAATATTTAAAAAATAAATTTAAAATTTAAAAAATTAATTGAAAAATATAAAAAAATAAAATAATTTCAAAAAATATATCTAAAATTTTAAAAAATAATCTAAAAATGATATTTAAAATTTTTAAAAATATATATCATAGAACATTTCAAATATACATTACAAATTTTTTAAATTAATAATAAAAAATAAATAAATGAAATAAACAAAAAAAGAAAAATATATAAACTTCAAATAAAATAAGAAAAAAATTAAAAAATCTTAATTTAAAAATTCTATGTAAAATTATAAATATTAACATACATTTCAAAATTATGAAACTAATAATTTCAAAAATAATTTGAAAAATAATTTAAAAATTTTAAAAATATATATAAAACATTTTAAAATACATTACAAATTTTTTAAAATTAATAATATAAATTAAATAAACAAAATAAAATAAGAAATAATATAAAACTTCAAAAAAATTAAGAAAAAGACAAAATTTAAGAAAAAAGTTACAAAAAAAAAAAGTAAATTGCATGTGTAGCACTGGTGACGCCATTTAAAATGGCTCCACCGGAATGGGAATTGTTTTAAAAGTCCCCATCTTTCATAATTTTTTAAACTATGATTTTTTAAATGTATTTAAAAAATTGTATTTAAAAACTTTAGATGTTTAAATGTTTTTATATTATTAAAATATGGTTAATATTTAAAAATAATATTTAAAATTTAAAAATTAATTTGAAATATATTTTTAAAATTTATAAAAAATAATTTCAAAATATATATCTAAATTTAAAAAATAATTTAAAAATAATTTTAAAATTTTAAAATTTAAACAATATATTATAAACATTTCAATATACATTTCAAAATTTTAAATTAATAATAATAAATAAAATAAATAAATAAACAAAATAAAATAAGAAAAAAATATAAACTTCAAAAAAATAAAAAAAGAAAAAGACAAATTAAAAAAAAAAGTTTAAAAAAAACTGAAACGAGCAGAGGGTGTCAGGTGGTGGCGCCATTTAAAATGGCTCCACCAAAAATAGGAAATTGTTTTAAAAGCCCCCAATTTTTTAGATTTTACAGTATTTCCCTTGTATTTTATACAGGTGGCGCCATTCAACATGGCTCCACCAAAAAATTATTTTTTTATGCCCCTTGCTGAAGTGACAAGTTGGTGGCGCCATATAATTTGATTCCACTAATTTTTACTGTAGATTTTGGGTTATTTTCGTATTTAATTAAAAAGTAGGTCAATTTGCCTAAAAGCAATAATTCTATTTAATTATGTACTAAAATTTAGTTAATTAAGTTAAGCCACAATGTACACGTTTTTGTTATTACAAATTTGTTCATCTAAGTTGTGGATGGAAAAATAATAATTTCATGAAAAGTTGTTTTAGATTAGTATATAAAAAAAAAATTATTTTCATAAGTGGATTGTTAATGTGATCCGTGTTTCAATGATTTATATATTTATTTTTTAATATACCTTATAAGATATGAAATTTAAAAAGAAAAAAAAACTTCATCCACGGTATATAAGATAATTTTCCATTATTATTATTATTTTCATATTCTGTAAATAAAAGAAATTTTATTTGTAAGTTTTTTTTTTTACAACGATGGTTGTGACCGATTTATCCAAAAAGATCAATTTTCAAATAAAATTATAGAAATGGGCCAATTAAAATATTATTTACGGAAAATGGCCAACTTTGGCAATACCCGCCTACGTGGCCACGTTAAAAGGGGAAATTTCCAGCAAAACGCGCCCCTGGGGGAGCGCTTTGTGCCACGTCAGCAAACCGCTCCTACGTGGACGTGTTTTGCTGACGTGGCACAAAGCACTCCCTAGGGGCGCACTTTGCTGGCACCAACGACTACTTTTTTTTAACCGTTAGGGGGGTCCAACGGTAAAAAAGAGAGAGTATAAAACCCCCTTCTTGTATTTCACACTTAATTTTTTTAAAATTTAGCCAAAAATATCTACAATTTCTCCCTAAAGCTCTCAAATTTCTCATTAAATTTCTCAAAGCTCTTTATAATTAGTTATTTACTTTCTTTTTTTCTAAATTAATACTATTTTTTTATAATTTCAAAAATATTTGATCGTGTTAACAATAGCCGAGGAATTAATTCGTCTAGATCATAAACATATCTCTGTCGAACAAATGAAAATGGTAACGGTTTATTTTAAATTTTGAATATTATTTAATATTTTTTCATTTATGTAATTTTAATTAATTTTAATTTTTGAATATTTTTTCATTTATGTAATTTTAATTAATTTGTATTTTATATTTTTTATAACAGTCTGTAGATCGGGTGTTACAATGTTATATTTGTAATATGTTTGGGCCGCCATTACCGTTGATAGAAAATTACTTGAGGGAAGCGGGTTTTTGGCACGTGGCCACTATAGGCTGGGGGTGCAAGTTGGACTCGAAACTCATCAGCGCGTTAATAGAGAGGTGAAAACTCGAGACGCACACATTCCATCTTTCATGCGGAGAGTGTACTATCACTTTGGAGGACGTCCAGTTACAATTAGGATTGCCGGTGGATGGGTCCGTACTCACTGAGTCCGTTCAATCTATTGATTGGGGAGCCATATGTTACGATCTTTTGGGTGCGATTCCAGATAATATTTACGGAGGTCGGATTGAGATGGGCTGGTTACGAGACACATTCTCAGAGCCAGGGAATGATTCGACTGAAATTGAAAGAATACGATATGCTCGGGCATACATCCTTAAGATGATTGGAGGTTATCTGATGTCGGACTTGTCACGAAACCTCGTATATTTGAGGTGGCTGCTGAAACTCGTTGATTTTAGAGCAATTGGCGAACTTAGTTGGGGGTCTGCCGTGTTGGCAACATTATACCGGGAGATGTGAAGGGCGACACGTCCAAATAAAGCCAGAATCGGAGGTTGCCTATCACTACTACAATCATGGGCTCGGTTTCACTTTCCATTTTTACGTCCTCGAGTGAACCACCCTTATGCATTCCCACTCATAACGAGGTAAAATTTTTATTTGATTTTACAATTATTCCATAGATTTAAAATAAAATTGTATGCTGAAAATTTATTTAATCAGGTGGAACCATCCAGCGAGTTATATTGGAATACCTACTACTCTCGAAGATATACGGCTTCTATCAGACCAACGGTCGAAAGCGTAAGTAAGTATTAAATAAAATATATATACATAAAATAGTCATTTCATATTTAGTACTTAGTATTTAGTATTATGTATATAACTAATATTTTTATCCCATTCATATAGTTTCAAGGGACACCATACGAGGATCTGGCAATACGGGCAGTAATTTCGGAAGAATTCTTTCAAAATCCAAACATTTGGCATGTTAAGGTCCCATTGGTAAACTATTCTATTGTCGAGATCACCAGATGGGTAGAGTGTTGCAACAATTTGGATTCCGACAACCGATTCTTAAAGAACCTGAGGTGCTCGATGAGCAGCACAAAATCGACTTACGGCTAACGAATACAAATTGGCTGTTATTCTAGTCGGAATATATCGAAATTTGAGAAAATTGGTCCGGTCATATACATGATCACGAACCGATCATCGTCCCAGAGTTAGCGTGCACCCCGAATTACATGTCATGTTTAGGATCCATGGCAAGCAATATTTGCTGTCGGAAGAGCAGAGGTATCGACAAATCCGTGTGAAAAGGGAACGACGAGGCCTGTAACACCCGTACTCGTATTCGTCTCCGGAATAAGGTATGAGGCATTACAGGAGTTTACAGAACCATTTTTCATTAAACCGAGTCAATTTACTATTCATATTCCGAACGTAATTATAATGTCCCTCTATTGGGCTCTCGAAGCCCAAAACATACATTAGAAACGATTCGGGACTAAATCTGGATCATAGGAAATTTTTCACATAATCCCAAAAAAAAATTCTATTACAAGGGTCACACGCCCATGTGCTATAGGGATACGCCCGTGTATCCAAGACGTGTACCTCACACGAGCAAGGCACACGCCCGTGTGGGAGCCCGTGTGCTCGATCCTGGGCATTCTGTTTTGCAATTTCTAGATACAGGGGACACCTGGCCTTGGCACACGCCCATGTACTAGACCGTGTGTCACACACGGCCTAGACACACGCCCGTGTGGACAAAAACAAGGCTATATCCAAGCCTCATTTCCCACCCAATTGGTCTTTTACTTACACCAACATTTAAATATGTTTAAGATTCAATTTATATGGTTAAATATCTAAATTTATCAATCAACTATTCATATATATATATATATATATATACATATTTAAATTTTTATAGCATTCTTAATGTCATAGACCAAATTTCAGCGATGTAGGAAATAGTGATTCGAGACCACCAAATCCGCCAAATGAACTTGTAAATTATATTATTTAATATTTACGAGCCAAATGTAGCTTTTAAAAGATTTTTGAAATAGTAAATTGTGTTTTATAAAGATTTATTTGGTTAAGAAATTGAGAAAAAGAGGTATTGAGATCTCAGTGTTATAATCTGAGCCATAAATATTTTTATGAATATTTACGGAGTGTCAATAAGGTAGTATTAAAATTTCGTTAGAAAATTTTAATGTTTCGATAGTCAATTAGATAAAAACGACTAAATTGAAAAGGTGTAAAACTTGCTAAAGTGATTAAATAGCTTAACCATTAAATAAGGAAAGACTAAAATGGAAAATGGACCATTTTAAAATGGCTGTGCGGCATAGCGCGAAAAAAATCAAAGATTTTTATGTGAAAAGGATAAAATTGAAATTGTAACAAAAGTTACATGGCCAAAGTTGATTTTAATGATTTCTAGGCCATTTCTTCTTCAAATTTCCGTCAAAAACAGTCATGGAAGAGATTTTTGAGCTGGTCTTTCATATTTTACCTTCAAGTAAGTTCAATTCTTGCTTTTTCCTTAAAATTTTTATATTTTTAGACTTTTACAATTAGGTCCAACTTAGTATTCTATTAGTTTTTGATTTTGTTGAAAATTTTGGAAGTTACCATTGATAAGTTCATATGATTTTTGTTATTTGATGATGAAATTGAGATGTTAATGGATGTTTAAAGGTATTTTATTAAAGAATTTTGGATGAAAACATGTTTTAGGGGTTAAATTGAAATGTGTTGAATTTATGGAAAATTCTGAAATTTCATGGAATTCATGGGCTATGATTGGTATGTATGAGAATAATTAGGCTCTGAATAAGGATTAAATTGCAAGAATTTTATTTTTCAAGCCTAGGGACGAAATTGTCATGTATTAAAAGTTTAGGGGAAAAATGGTAATCAACATTTTTCACTAAAACAGTTTTGGACAGCAGCTGTAGTCTAACTTTGAAAAATTACCAAGAATTGTAGGAATCAAATTAGAGGATAAATAAAATATGAAATTAAAGCTTATTAAGTCTAGTTTCTCATAGAAGAAACGGTGTAAGCAATGGAATTGTAAATCATGAGATATAATAAATAATTTGAGACAATGTCAGAATGATTTCGGGTTCCCTTGCTCTGACTTTGGAAAATCATCAAAAATTGGATAAAAATAATTAGGGTCTTAAATTTATATTTTTAAATTCTTAATGAGTCTATTTTCAAGAGAAACAAACGGGAATATCATCCAAATTCAGTGTTAAGAGATAATTAATTTTTAGTAAGCAAAGGTCAAAGCTGTCAAACAGCAGAACTTAATGTATATATCACGCTTATAAGTAACATTATCTATAATTTCACTATTTACTTATATGTATATTCAAAGCTGTCCATCCTTGTCATAGTTACTAAATTATTTTTATCTTGAGCTACAGAACTCCAAATTAAGATCGGTTTGATGTTTTTGAAACTAGATTCATATATCCTTCTACCATAAAAATTTCAAAATTTATAGTTTAGCCAATTAGTAAAGTAAAATCTTCAAATTTATCCCTATTCTGCTGTTTGACAGCTTTGACCTTTGCTTACTAAAAATTAATTATCTCTTAACACAGAATTTGGATGATATTCCCGTTTGTTTCTCTTGAAAATAGACTCATTAAGAATTTAAGCCTATAATTATTTTTCTCCAATTTTTGATGATTTTCCAAAGTCAGAACAGGGGAATCCGAAATCATTCTGACCTTGTCTCACAAAATTTATTATATCTCATGATTTTCAATTCCATTGCTTACACTATTTCTTCTATGAGAAACTAGACTCAATAAACTTTAATTTAATATTTTATTCATCCTCTAATTTAATTCCCACAATTTTTGGTGATTTTTCAAAGTTAGACTACTGCTGTTGTCCAAAACTGTTTTAGTGAAAAATGTTGATTACCATTTTTCCCCTAAACTTTTAATACATGACAATTTCGTCCCTAGGCTCGGAAAATAAATTTTTTGGAATTTAATCCTTATTCCAAGCCTAATTATTCTCATACATACCAATCACAACCCATGAATTTCATGAAATTTTAGAATTTTCCATAAATTCAAAACTTTTCAATTTAACCCCTAAAACATGTTTTCATCCAAAATTATTTAATAAAACACCTTTAAACATCCATTAACATCTCAATTTCATCATAAAATAACAAAAATCATATGAACTTATCAATGGTAACTTCTAAAATTTTCAACAAAATAAAAAACTAATAGAATACTAAGTTGGACCTAATTGTAAATGTCTAAAAATATAAAATTTTCAAGGAAAAAGCAAGAATTGAACTTACTTGAAGCTAAAATATGAAAGACTAGCTCAAACCCTTCTTTCATGGTTGTTTTTGACAGAAAGTTGAAGAAGAAATGGCCCAGAAATCATTAAAATCAACTTTGGCCATGTAACATTTGTTAAAATTCCAATTTTGTTCTTTTCACATAAAAATCTTTGATTTTTTTTTCACGTTATGCCGCCACAGCCATTTTAAAATGGTCCATTTTCCCTTTCAGTCCTTCATTATTTAATGGTTAAGCTATTTAATCACTTTAGCAAGTTTTGCACCTTTTCAATTTAGTCATTTTTATCTAATTGATTACTGAAACGTTAAGATTTTCTGACGAAATTTTAATACTACCTTATTGCCACTCTGTAAATATTCATAAAAATATTTATGGCTCGGTTTATAACACCGAGATCTCAATACCTCTTTTTCTCAATTTCTTAACCAAATAAATCTTTATAAAACACAGTTTACTATTTCAAAAATCTTTTAAAAGCTACATTTGGCTCGTAAATATTGAATAATATAATTTACGAGTTCATTTTCTGGATTTGGTGGTCTCGAACCACTACTTCCTACATCGTTGAAATTTGAGCTATTATAGGGCCCTTTAAATCCAACGAGAAGGGATTATGGGACGGGCCCATCAACAGCGCCCATACAATCACTGGGCCCATCAATAGCGCCCACACAATCACCGGGCCCAATGCCTCATTCGACGACACCCACATCACAGCCCTTTCAGATTATGCCATGTGCGTATCCTAGCCCTTATATGTATCCTAACTCTTATATGTTTCCTTTTCCGAGTTCTATGGCAGGTTGGAATGCATGGTCTGGTGCATCTCCTTTCCTGATGACTCCGACGACTCAACCGATGATATATAGGTCATCGTCGCTGGAGGGATCGCACGAGGCACAGTCGACGAGCTCATCTCATTACCATTCCCCATCGTCTTATGGGATTCAAACACCTCCGCCGTGGGTGATGCAAACACCTCCACATTCTTTATTCTACCAAGGTGGGTCATCCTCCCAACACCCACAACCGGAGCAACCACGACCCCTGCCGCAGCAACCAAGGAGGAATCCGGCGCGTAATCATCATCCACCCCCATGTGGCATTAATTTCGACCGGCATATACATTTATTTTTTTAAATATATTTGTAGACGATGTTTCTATATTGTTTCATTTAATAAAAATTTAATAAAAAAGTTGTTTTTAATATTTTAATTGTAAATTAATTTTATATTTTTACTGACAGTGCATCCTTCTTGAAGCGTTTTTTACAATATTTGTTCAGAAAAGTCTTCTCAAAATTATTTTTTTCAGGGTTAAAATAGTCAATTTTGTTAAAAAATAAACACAATGTTATTTTTAAAAAAACTAAACCCCTAAACCCTAATTTAATTTATTTAAAACCCTAAACCTTAATTTAATTAATTTATTTAAACACCATAAACCCTAGTTTAATTTATTTAAAACCCTAGAACCCTAATTTACTTAATTTATTTAAAAACCATAAACCTAATTTAGATAACTTTTACAAAATAACACTAAATCCTGATTTATTTTTAAAATCTACTAAAACTTTAAACCCTAACATGTTTAAAAAAACCACTAAACCCTAACCCTAAAACCCCTAAAAATCCTAGGGACTAAACATGCAAATATCCCTAAATATAAAAACACGGAGCAAAGCGTGCCCCTGGGGGAGCGCTTTGTGCCACGTCAGCAAAACGCATCCAAGTAGGAGCGATTTGCTAACGTGGCACAAAACGCTCTCCCAGGGGCGCGTTTTGCTGAAAATTTCCCCCTTAAACGCGGCCACGTAGGCGCGTTATGCCAAAGTTGGCCCTTTTCCATAAATAATGTTTTAATTGACCCATTTCTGTAATTTTATTTGGAAATGGACCTTTTTGGGTAAATCGGTCTATAAAATAAACTTTTATTTAAAAGATAAAAAAAAATACATAGGAGCTGATATTATTATTTATTATCACATTTTCAAAGGAATTGTCATAGCTTAAATATCAAATTCTCACGGATTTAAAATTGAACATTTACATGCTTGCATATCCATTTCCTAGCTTGCCTAACCCGAAAATAGGAAGCAAAGAACCAAATATAACATGCATGAATCTGAATATGTTTGAGCCAAAGTCCACTCAATGTATATTCATTCTGATTCAAACTTCAAAGGTGCTTTAATTTTTTTCTTCTTAATTAACTTCTTGTCCTATTTTATAATTCATTAGTAAATTCATGCAATTAATTCATTTTGGATCAACATTACAAGTATCAAAACTTGAAATAAACAATAACGTCTATAATAAATGTAAGGATATTCAAAATAAAATATCATTCCATTCCATTGAAAAATTTTAGGTTAAACTTCTATGTTGTTTAACAATAATAAAAGATGCAGGCTTAACCAAAACCAAAGGGCCAAAACCAGAAGATGCCATCTTTTTGCAACGGAGATGATGTGGGGGACAAAAGAAAGAAAGAAATTGATCAGATTTTTGCCATTAAAACGGTCCCAGCTCAACATCAGGCTCATCCAAATCTCCTGATTCTCGCAATAAATACTAAAGACAGCAATGTTTATTACTGAATCGATGAAACTAAGAACCCTACACAACGAATAGAAAGGCCACCCTTAGGTGTGTTTCCGGAAATTGGTGTATAAGTACCGGAAAGTTTGTGATTGCCAAGGACAGGTGATAATCCATTGAGAAAGTCAAACCAAAATCATCTAATAACGGTTCCAGTAGGTCCTGCGTCTGAACCAGTTGTAGTCGGGCAAACCCTGGACCGGACCCATTGCAGCAATTGCAATATCCTGTGAATATCAAACATAAACCGCATAAAAAAAATTACATCCTCAGATTTCAATGACTTATCCCACCAAATTTCATTATAGCTTGAATGTTGCAACCATTGCTGAAAAAGAGAGACTGGTAAGTTCTAGGTTAGGTTGCAATCGCTACCTTGTCATAGATAAATCGGTCTGCAACTCGTTTAATAGTGCTTGGATCAACAGCATCAATCCTAGCAAATAATTCAGCAAATGGGATTCTCCGACCGTACGTAAGTAGCTGTCAGGATAGGACACCAATGACAATAAGAAATCCAAAGTGAGTAATAAAGGATAGCAGATCTCATCTCTTGCCACAACAGCTCAAGCACAGTCAGCATGAAACAAATTCAGTCACTGAATTTCAATTGAATCTTTTAAAACTTTTTTTGCTTAAAAACAGCTTATGTGCTGATTCAAGAGATAGGATTGCTTCCATGCACCCACTGGAATTAAAAGACCCTTCTAACATGTGTAAAGATTGTACCTGACGGCCAATATCCTCAGCAACAGGACTAGTTCCATCCATATGAAGCATCAAGGATGACTTTAACTGCAAAAATGTAGAAGACAAAATAGTTAAGCCCAATGACTAGATAGATGGACTAGATATTGACGAGCTAAACAAGACATTCCCTATTTTTGTAGGGCAGAGGAATTCATTCCATTTCCATATAGAGATGCCAGGGAATGTTAATGTGCAGGAACAAGTTAAAGAGGATGAAAAACATGAGAGCAACAGGCATCTAGAATTTCCACCAAAATATTATTGATATTAGAATTTTTTAAAAATAATGAGCTATTTCAAACAAAATCTATATAGAACTTAATAAGCTCTCTAACAAAATCTGCACCCACTGCTGCATTAGATTGAGCTAACGTTATTAATGCAGAATTCCAAAATGGCCTAACCAACTGGTTTTGTACTATTGGCACACTGCTAGTAGTTCTTGAAAGAATACAAAATGTAAAATATCAAAATTTATCTACCAAATATGAAGAAAAAATTACAGCAGTTGTAGCTACCTGATTACGAGCACGAATGACATCAGCTTCTGAAACACGATAAGCTAGCTTGGTTGTCTCATACATAATAGCATAGGCCAAATCATCCAAACAATCAGGCTGAGACCAGAACATGAACTTATTATTGCATCATAAAATAAAATAAAAATTTGGGGGGAAAAAACAAATAAACAGCATAGAGCCAACCACTGTAACTTCACATATGACAAGAATTTTAGTCCAACCAACATAAGCTTTGGAAGGTGGAGTCAACAACCCAGTGTCGTCAAAGGCACAAGGCACACTCTAAGCACTAGAACTCTTATATTACCTGAAGAGAAAAGCACAAAAAGAGTGCTGGCTAGAGTGAAGTGAAGCACAATATATATGTGTGTGTGAGTGAGTTTTTGAGTATGTGTGTATACAGCTGAAAACATTTTATAAACTCTAAAAACAAAACATGCAATTCTTTTATTAGTCAATACGCATGATTTCCTTATGGTCCATGTCGATAGTTGAATACTCAAATATTGAGAAGTATAGGTTTGATACTATCCCTTTCTTACTAATAAAGGTATATCTAACAAAAAAAGTGAAAAATAAAAGAAATAAGAAAACTTCAAACAGGAGGACTTTTTTAAGCCTATTGCCTTACACAAAAGCATGCCTAGGCATCAAATGGGCAACAACAACCAGATAAGATGTTAAGGCCACTAGACAATGAATTAAATAACTATATTGACAACGAAGAACATGACAAACTTATAACTAAAAAACTATCAATCATAACTAGTAGGGGTTTTTTTTTGGCATCAAGTTTTATTCAGACCATAACAAAAATTATAGGAACAGGTAGCAGTCTCACCTTGGCAACAGCATAGACACCAAAAAGACCAGTATCTTTATAGTTGGTGTTGAAAGCCATCATGCTTTCTGCAATTTCATTAATCCCAACCCTTTGTGCAAGCTCAGAACTGTTTAAAGGATTTTCAAAACCAATCAAGACTTTGTTGCAACAGAGGATTCTCGTTGTGAGACTGACAAGGCAGACTCCAGTTTAAAATGTGATTTCATGTAAGGGTAAAAAGCTCACCCCATGTGCTTTCCACCCCCAGCACTTTTGCTCCAAGAACCCAACATAGCCTGCATAACCATTAGTGCAATGGAATCTGGATCTGTCCAAGATGCTCCCTCAAAAGCAACTGCAAATTGCGCTAGAGGAATATCATCATTGATCATTCTGACCTGATTTTTCAAAATTAAAAATAAACTTAGAGAGCATAACACAATGAAAGTGGATTTTAAGAAAAAAATAATTTTATTATGACAACCCCCACCTCAGAACCAGTAAAAGTGGCTGGTTCTTTCACTACTAACTGAGAAGCTGTGGTCGGATCAGATGATAACTTGGTAAATAACTTCTCTACTTGCTCTACAATTTCTTCATGCTTAACAGCTCCAGAAGCTGCAATGACCTGTAAAAGTTACCAAAAAATATGCATTTACAAAAACCTATTGACAACTCTTGCACGTAGTACCTCACATGATATAATTGGAAAGCAATGGAATGGCAAAACATTCATCCTTTAAGGAATAAAGCACATCGTAGTATACACAGCTACATAAGAAAAGCTGAGTAGATCTTTGCATACCATTCTAGGGGCGGTGTAGTGTGTCTGAATATAGTTCAGCAGATGCCCTTTGGTGATTGTCTTGACATTATCAGCAGGTCCCAGAATAGTTCTACCAAGAGGAGTGTATTGGAAAGCAGTTGAATGCAAATGGTCAAAAATAACTTCCTCTGTTTGACCCTCGACCTACAGAATTCCCCAAGATCATAACTTATGTTATTAATAATTAACATAGAATGAAGACAAATGCATTAGGCAAAACTGAGGCAACATTATCTATGTAGAAATTAATGATCATAAACATCCTCATGTGGCTCCAAAAGAGATAATTTAACGCACAATGGACCCATCCAACAGAAAAGAAACCAACCAACAGTAACATACTTCACATATGTTTACTCTGTACAAAAAAAAAATTTATTACGACCATGTTGTCCCTGCATACTGATTTCTAACCCCACAAATTCATATGCAGGACAAAAAAAACACCAGCTAATGCCAAATGTAACCAATCAAGCAAACAACCCTTACATTCGAACACATATCAACCAAAACCCACTAAAAATCCCTTATTTTATATAGTTACGTTCTCCATGTTCACTAAAATGGCATCCTTCTCCCTAATAATCCTATTTAGTATTTCCCTCAAAACTTTATGCTGCATAGACAAAGATCATATATATTCCCAAAAGTTGACATTTTCAAATCCAACCCCATAAATTTAATTTACTTATTTATATCCTACATGCGAAGCAAAAACACAAACAATTAGATTCGTATTCCCTATAAACAGAGAGAACACATACTAAAACCAATTTAAAAAAAAAAAAAAAAACATATACCATCCGAAACCTATTTAAAATGTACCAAAACCAAAGCTATTCATTACCTCTTCCATTTCCCTTAGAATCACATCTCTTTCCCTACGAATCCTGTGTTCCTCAAACTTCGAATTCTGCAAAATATCAGCCAATATATCCAACGCTTTAAATACATCTTTATCCATAACTTTAGCGTAATAAGTGGTTTGCTCCCTCGATGTATAAGCATTCAAATGCCCTCCCATATTCTCAATCTCTTCCTCCAAGTCCCTCGCAGACCTCCTCTCTGTCCCTTTAAATATCATATGCTCCAAGAAGTGCGCCGTTCCATTAGTCTCTTCAGTCTCAAATCTCGACCCCGCATCGATCCAGACCCCAACCGTGGCCGTGCGGGAAGATAGAGTAGATTCAGTGGCGACACGAAGGCCATTGGGCAAAGTTGTAATTTTGGTTTCGGGGGAAGATAGTATGTGCGTGTGGGAAACAACAGCTGGATGAGGGGAACCGTATTTGAGGAAACGGGGATCAGGGTTTTCGAGTTTTTGGAGCTTTGATTTAACGGAGAGGGATAATCTGTCATAGATCATGGCTGTTGGCGGAGGAGGGCTGATTTCAGCAGAATCCGAAGTGGCAGCGGCGGCGAGACGAGAAGCGGCGGAGGAAGACGATCGGGATATGTTGAAAGAAGAGGAAGGCTTGCTTAACCGCCGAGCTAGAGAGAGAAGCTGCTTGATCGTCATCTTTGATGGTTCTCGCTCTCCCTTTGGGTATTTTTCTTTATTTACAGTGGAATTTTTAGGGTTTGTCAGGGATTGGGAGTTTGAGGGAGTGAAGAGTGGAAAGAGATGGCTGTTCTGGAGGAAGTCAAGAGTGAGAGGTTGACTGGCTGTCGTTTAATGGTCAAAGAGACTTGTTACTATTTTATGTGGGCTAAGTATGAGGTATAATACAAGTTAAACTACTTAAAAAATGTTTTCACGTTTTAAGTATTTTTTGGGGGGTAATGTAACAAGAGTTCAATCAAATAAAACAAGCAACCCAATACCATAAATTAGTAAAATAAATTAAAACCAGAAATAAACAACAACAACAAATCAAACTACTGCAATTTAAGGCCAAGAGAACGTGCAATTGTTCCTTCCAGCCTCCATCGCTTTCTTCAGCACTTCATCTTGTGCCCAGTGTCTCTTGTCTTTCAGCCAAATTGTATTACGTTGATTTAACATTTCCACGATATCCTCCATAATGGGATCTCCACTCCAATGAATATTTGGCCTTTTCCTAGAGAAATTTGCCTAATTAATCTGTATTTACTCCAAATGTACTATGTAGCATGGCGTGTATCCTCTTTTTTGTAATTGTCAACAGCTTGGCTTCCATACTCTTATAGCAATTCCAAAGTTAGCATTGACATCTTTCCATGCCACCACAGCGGTGTATGAGCCTCCACTCCTTGTATTCTTTCAGCTAGTCCGTCATCTCTCATCCTCCCCATGCTGTCTTATGCACCATTCACTCACTCTTCCATTTCGTTAGTTAAACCTTTTTTCACAACAAGAGATAAAGTTCTTGGAAGCATAACTCCCTTGAAGCACACTTCATTTCTTTAAAGCCAAATACACCCAATGTACCTGCAAACTGCCATGTGAACCAGTGATAGCTGTAAGAATTATCTGATTTCGAACAACCCATTTTTCAATCAATCTTTTAACATGTGTGCCGGAAACTTAGCTAAGTTGAACCATACTACCCTTGAAAAGAAACATTTTAGGAAGAGATGTGTTAGATACTAGATGATCAACAATAAAAAAGTATAGTTTAATTTAATTAATCTCACCAAACCACAAAAACAATCAAATTTATGCATTTAAACCATTTTATTCACACTTTACAAAATTACCTCTAAACTTTACCTCTTATGTAATTTAGTCCTAAAACCCGAAACTTTTAAATTTAACACATTTAAAATATATAGTCCTAAAACCTGAAACTTTCAAATTGAACACTAAAACTATGCTAGCCGAATTTCCTATAGTTCTTGAACAGCTTATATTCATCATAATTTCACAAGAGTTTCATGTAATTTTACCAACTTAACAATTTAAACCTTTAACAATAAACTCACTAAAAATTACTTTACAAAATAGTCTTATTTAATTATCAAGCACATAAATCTACCATCAAACTTCAACAACACATTTAAATCATTTATGGTAAATCCTTAAACTTTTAACAGTTTTATGAATTAACACCCTAAATAACCGATTCTCAATTTTCGGTAAATACCAAAGGAAGATGATGATAGCTTGTTTGTTTTCTTTTGTTAATAGATTTAATTATTTAATTACTTATTTACCCTTAATGTTTTTATCCAAAAAGACCAATTTTCAACCTTTAACTGTCCACTACAATTTAAAAAGGCCAAATTATCACATAAGGCCTTCCAACCATGATTTGACAACTAATAAGCACTTATAAATTAGTAATGTTTAACTTTTACAGTTTTTACAATTTAGTTCTTTTTCATTAATTAACTATTTAAGTGGTAAAATTACCTAACTAAATTTTAATACGACACTTTAATAACTTTATAAATATTAGTTAAATAATAAAATACTAACTCACTGGTTAGAACTGTGGTTCTATAACCACTATTTTTAACGCCACTGAAAAACGGAATGTTGCATATATAAATAATGTATTCAAATTTCTTTTATAAAATATGAATAATAATTTAAATAGAATATATTTCTTAGTTCAATGTTAAGCTTGTAATTTTGATCTATTCTTCACCTATTTTATAGTATTATTCATGCCAACTAAACAATGTAATATTATTACATGTTTATTTCATTTAACCAACCAAATTATATAATATCTATTACATCTTTGTTTTTTTTTTTTCCATAGAATAATTATCAATTTTTGTTTCATTTCATTACAGCAAACCAACTATACCATGAAACTGCCTAAAAGCCATTTTTTATATTAACACATATAATGAATTTATGGTCTCTATTTTCATTTCTTATCATATTATTTCCGATAATAATTTTAAGGATAATATA
The DNA here is from genome assembly GCA_005393395.2 of Gossypium australe. Lineage (NCBI taxonomy): Eukaryota > Viridiplantae > Streptophyta > Magnoliopsida > Malvales > Malvaceae > Gossypium > Gossypium australe. The sequence goes on along the minus strand of CM016624.1, from coordinate 8,344,411 downwards.
ATTTTTGACTCATAAATTTGGTAAGTAGGTTAACGTTGATCCCTAAAATTTTTTTTATCACTTTAACTATTAAAATTAAAAATCGTTATTTAATTAAGGTCATCATGTTAATGATCGTGGAAAAAAGGGGATAATATAATTTTTTATCTCTAAATTTGGAAAATAAGTTCACATTGGCTCCTCAACTTGACAATTAGGTTCACTTTGGTACTTGTACTTTTTTTAGGTCCATTTTGATCCCTAAACTTGAAAATTTAAAAATTTGATGATTTGACACTCTGAATTTTAAAAATAAAAACATATTTAAATGATATAATATAATCTCAAAGTCTCATTTGGATGGAACGAGCTTTTCTTAAATGATTTATCACTTGGTAAATGTATAATAATATTATTTTGAAACTCATATGTCTTTTTGACATTTTAACTTTTTAAATGTTAATAAATAATTATCCTAAAAATAACTTCTTACTTGAGAAATTACTACTTTATTTTTAATACAAAAATATTTTTTAAGCATAATGTGAATGTGATAAATTATCATTTTTAAATAAAGGTGAGTATAAGGAGTTGTAATATAATTAAAAAGTTAAAAAGTTATTTTATAAAAAAAATGTTGAAAGTTTAGATCTCAAAATTAATATTTACTAATTTAATATAGATTTTAAAAATATAGATTACAATAAAATTTTTTGAAGGAGTTCATAATATATATCTAATTAATTAAAATTATAATTATTAAATACCGAGTGTAATACGTTAAAAATTGAAATATATTCAAATCTAGATCATAATAAATTTAGATAAGGGTTCAGACAAGATAAAATTTAAACCTAAAATAAATGTGAGAAAAATTTAAACATGATATTTATGTGTAGTAAAACTTATACTTAATCAAAACCCCAAAACCTCAAATCTTTACCAATACTACTAAAACTTCTTGGCAGATTTCTTTAAAGTTTTTTAGGTAATATAAAATTTTTATTTTTATCATATTTATACAATATAATTTCAACCCACACACACAATCAATTAAATTACCAAATAGGCACGACTTGTAGATTCATCCTAAGATCTTGCATTTTTATTTTTTATGACCACATTCTCATTATATTATTATTATTATTATTATTATTATTATCCATCATCATTACGCCCTTTTCTTTGTTGTTATTATAGTACTTAAAATGTCTTCAATTGCAATCAAAACTTTATTTCCCGAGTCCTCAAGCAAAGTTCATTCTTGGTTTTCAAGATTTCACTTTCATACTCTTTCCCACCCAATAATTATGCAATTTTTTTTTAATAAATGCTTCTTCATCGATGCTTGACCTTAAATGCACATGGAAATCATTTTTAATAATAACTCTTTACACCCCAATACTAATGAAATTTTAACTATAACTTTAATTTTTATTAAAGTATGAATTAATAAAATTAAACAATTTTCTTTTAACTTACTTCAATTAGCAAACAATGCAAGAATAGTAATAAAAAAATGAATTATATTTATACCCAAATGAAATAATTATATGAAGCAATTAAATTAAATATGAATTATCAAATAACTTGCTTCAATAAGAATAGTTTTCAGATAAATAGACCTCGTACCTCTTTCCCATGTTAGCTTCTTTTTTTTTTTTAGAAATATTTGGTCTTTAAAATAGAAAAGAACATATGTATATAAAAGGAAGGTAGAAACTCTTAAAGTATATGAATTATATTAAAAGCTAACATTTGGGTATAATTAATTAGGAGCTTCAATTTTAGAGCCCATGTGAAGCTTTTCAAGAAATGTGACCACAAACTTGCGGAGAAAACAGAAAGGTAAAAACTCTAAAATTGCATTTAATTTTATGCCATTATATTATATATAAAAATAATTAAAATTCTATCAACAACAAAAGAAAGAATGTATTAAATATATATAATTAATTATTAAAAAGGTTATAAATATTTTCCCTCCTAAACGTCGGGCATTTGAATAAATAAATAAAATAAAAATAATAAAACGGTTTTGCCTGCAGCATCAAGGAAGGTCTCAATGTCATTTGAATACAGACCAGAATATGCGTAGCTGTTAAAAAAGAACCGCGTTGAGAATATTTTAATAAATTCTGAATACGGCACCGTTTCACTTGCCAGCCAATTTCAGTTGATATAACTTTTCAGTCGCTCATCACTTTACATATACACCCCCTTCGTTCTTTCGTATTTAATTAAGCCATTTTTGGAATACCACAAGGGTAAAACCGGAACAACATTGAGTATAAAATCACTATCCCCGCTTCTCTGATTTTCATATCGTTGAAGAAGCAAAGCTCCTCTCTTCTTGCTCTTCATTTTCCTCCGAATTCTGTCTCTATTTAAAAAAAAAAAAAGCAATTTTTTTTGAGGTAAATTATTGCAAATTATTCCATTTTTATTTTCCTTTGATGTTCTCTTCGTTGATTTGAGTTGAGTTAGCTAGTAGTGTTTTTCTTGCGTCTTGTTCTGCTTCGAAGAATGACTTTTTTTTTTTTTCTTCTGAGTTGTTGGTTCTTGATCTGAGTTTCCATTTGGCAAGATTCATATTTTCCTACTCTTTTGACATTGGTTTTCCATGAATTAAAATCAGTACTTTTTGTCTTTGTTAGTTGATGTTGCTCTGTTTATTAACAGGCTCAAATTTTGCCTCTTCTTGAGAGGTTGCTCTTGATCTGAGTCTCTATTTGACTAGATTCAAAATCACTTTCTTTTCTATCATTTTTTTTCATGAAGTAAAGCAAATAGTTCTCAATTTTGTAAAATAAGCTGGTCTTGATTGGTTTGACCAAACAGATCTGTTTGTCAAATTGTGATTCTTGGTTGATCTGTAAATTATCTTAATATTTTGGTTAAGAAACTTGAACGGGAGCTTTGAATCACAGCCAATTTCTATGGATCTGAATTGAATTCTGCTGATTTCATTAGTTCCCCTTTAAAGTTCCGGATCTGTTTTTTTTTCCTGATCTGTTTGTCAAAATGTACCTTGAGATAGTTGTCGGTTCTTCAATGGCTTCGTCAGATCTGATGGTATATTCTTCTTTGGTTATTGTTTTATATGTTATACTTCAGTAGTAGTTCATTTCATTATTTGTTCAACTTTTTTATTGTCTAGGAGCTATGTTGCTTTGCTAGTTAATTGTCTAAGAGAATCACGTAGCATTATCAGAGCTTAGCCTAGTTTTCATGTTTAGAGAAGCATTTGGAAAGGTGATAGTGAGATGCTATAACACTTGCTTATGAGATATATTGTTTTCTGATAACCACATTACATAGCTTAGTTCCGTGTCTACATACAACTTGTCATTTGGGTCTTATTGTTTTCAAAATGAAATTAGTTGTTAAGTGTCTTCTAGGTTTATGATTCGGTTTGTGCGGCTTTTGGGCGGATCGAGGAATGGTTTTCACCATTATGGTATTTGAATATTTGCTGCTTCTTTTTTTTTCAGGTGGTAGTATACAAAAACAAAATGAAGATCTGTTGCATTGGAGCTGGTTATGTTGGTGGGCCCACAATGGCTGTGATCGCGCTTAAATGTCCGGATATTGAAGTGGCTGTCGTTGATATCTCTGTACCTAGGATCGCTGCCTGGAACAGTGACCAGCTCCCTATCTATGAGCCTGGTCTTGATGGTGTTGTGAAGGAGTGTCGTGGCAGAAACCTTTTCTTCAGCACTGATGTAGAGAAACATGTGCGTGAGGCTGATATAGTCTTTGTTTCTGTCAACACTCCCACCAAGACTCGGGGGCTCGGAGCTGGCAAAGCTGCAGACCTTACATATTGGGAAAGTGCTGCCCGCATGATCGCGGATGTATCGAAATCTGACAAGATTGTTGTTGAGAAATCAACAGTCCCTGTCAAAACTGCCGAGGCAATTGAAAAGATTCTCACCCACAACAGCAAGGGAATCAAATTCCAAATCCTTTCGAACCCAGAATTTCTTGCTGAGGGAACTGCAATTCAAGATCTTTTTAACCCTGATCGTGTTCTTATCGGAGGCCGGGAAACCCCAGAAGGCAATAAGGCTGTCCAAGCATTGAAGGAGGTTTATGCTCATTGGGTTCCTGAGGAGAGAATTCTTACCACCAATCTTTGGTCTGCAGAGCTTTCCAAGCTTGCTGCCAATGCTTTCTTGGCTCAGAGGATCTCATCCGTGAATGCCATGTCTGCTCTTTGTGAGGCAACCGGGGCTGATGTTACGGAGGTCTCTTATGCTGTTGGTAAGGACACAAGGATTGGACCCAAATTTTTGAATGCTAGTGTCGGTTTTGGTGGATCCTGCTTCCAGAAGGATATTCTAAATCTGGTTTACATCTGCGAGTGCAATGGCCTTCCTGAGGTGGCAGAGTATTGGAAGCAAGTCATTAAGATCAATGACTATCAGAAAAACCGATTTGTTAACCGTGTTGTTTCCTCGATGTTTAACACCGTTTCAAACAAGAAGATTGCTATCTTAGGGTTCGCCTTTAAGAAGGATACCGGTGACACTAGGGAGACCCCTGCTATCGATGTATGCAAAGGACTCTTGGGAGACAAAGCTCGTTTGAGCATATATGACCCGCAGGTGACCGAAGACCAGGTCCAACGGGATCTTTCCATGAACAAGTTTGACTGGGACCATCCTCTTCACTTGCAACCCATGAGTCCCACGACTGTCAAGCAAGTCAGCTGTGTGTGGGATGCTTATGAGGCAACCAAAGATGCGCATGGAATTTGCATTCTGACCGAGTGGGACGAATTCAAGAAACTCGACTTCAAGAGGATATACGGCAACATGCAAAAGCCGGCTTTTGTTTTCGATGGAAGGAACATCGTGAACGCGGATGAGCTGAGGGAGATTGGTTTCATAGTGTACTCAATTGGTAAGCCACTGGATCCATGGCTCAAGGACATGCCTGCAGTAGCATAAATGTCTATCGATTACAGATGGAGTCCGGGTCAGTTTGATTCATACCTATTGATTTTTGTTTTCGATGAAGAGTTGTGTTGTACCTTGTTTTTCCCCCAGCCACAGCATAATTGGAATTTTACCATCATAATGAAGATTTAAAAGGCTCTGCGTTGTGCCTTTAATTCTTGTCGTCTGTTAGGAAACTTATATTGAGTTCGATCAGAACTTGTGTCATTTGTAGAATGTTGAAATTTCATAAACGATTTGTCTCTTTAATGGAATACTTTTTTTATTCTCAAAAAGGCAGTGCATGCATGCATGAATTATCACAAAATGAAATTGTTGAAGGTTCCAAATTACATGCTTTTAGGGAGCAGTTGAATATTAACTAAGCTTCATTTGGCATTCACCGACTGCAACGTGATCAGACCAACACGTAGGCCTCAAAACTATCAACCTTAAACCATTAAATTTTGTTTGATAACGTAATTATGTAAAGTTATAAAATAATCACTTAACTATTTAATTTTATTTTTTTAGTCACTCAACTATCTTGAATTTTTGGGTGTTTCTATTTTTACATTAAGGATAAAAAAAAATTGAATAATTAAACTATCATTTTGTAACTTTATATAGTTGCGTGATAAAAAAACCATAATTGGGTTATCTCTTATATAGTTTACCCTTACTTTTACAAAATAATAAATATAAATTATAATGAACTTTTCAAAATAAATTTAGAAAAACGCCTAAATAAAAAATTTGATTTCAAAGTATATTAATTTTCTCATTTAAATATCTAAACTATTTTTAGCAAAAAGTAATTGATCAAAATTGGTGAAGAAAAAATAAAAGAAAATAAATAAAATATCATATGTCTGTTAAGAATTTTTTTTAACAAAATTATAATTTATGTACTACTTTTAATAAAAATAACTTAAGTACATAAATAAAATATATATAATTTAGGAACTAATTTTTATTTAATCCTTAAAAAATAATTATAATCTAAGGATTTTAACTTACAATACATTAATTTTTAATCATTAATCTTGACATCACAATCAAAGTTGTATTTATCTTTGGCATAAAATTTTATATAATTTTTTCATTCACGATTTAAATATTTACTAATAATTGATTTTTAGATAAAATAACATCAAACTTAAACAAATACCACCACCCCAACATGAATGGCCTTTGAAAAACGCAACATTTGTCTCTATTAGCATAATTGATTGAAGACCCAACGTGCTTCGCATACATTATACATCATTATCATATTTATAGAATGCCATTGGAGTGACACGTGTCAAATATTTTTAGTTAATTCTGTTATTTCATATTATATATTTCTAATTCTTTATCCCAATTTAGTATTTAAAGTATATTTAAGTTATGTTTTATGGTTAATTTTTAATTATTGTTATAAAAAAATGTTTTAACTATTTTAGCCAATGAAAAAGTACCACATAACATGTTATGATAAATAAATAAAAAATGCCATGTGGTATTCTTTTATAAAAAATGTATTTGTTTTATAATCAAATTATAAGCCTTAAAAATTATAAAAAATAAAATAAAAATTCAAAAATTCAAAAAATACATATAAAAGGAATTATAATATATAAAATTTAAAATAAACATGAAATAAATATATAAAAATTTTAAAAAAACTAAAAATTGTTTAATGTTTTATCTTTTTGACTTAAAAATATATTTATCAAATTAAATTAATAAAAATAAAATTAAATTATTTTCCCACATTCTCCAATTCTCTCTCTCCTCTTTCATCTTCTTCCCCACTTTTTTTTTCTTCCTTTCTCCATTTTTGTACTCAATAGAAAAAAGAAATCACCATTGCTAAAATCTTTTTCATCACCACATAAGCATATCTATATCATAACTAACATCGCAATACACTCAAAAATAAAAAAGTAAAAGCACGAAAAGTCATAAAGTTAATGTTCAGTCAAAGCAATTTAGATTAAACTGGGCATTAATTAATTGATGTAAATGACAAACGAGTCACTTATGAAAGGAAAGAATATAACAAAAACTGCATATAAGGTGAACAATACTCAAATTTAGAGTTGAAATTTTGAAATTGGTTTATAGGTTTATAAATATCTAATCTTCTTTTAAGATAAATGAATGTCAAAAACAAAAAGAGAAAGTCAAAAATAAGAGAATGATAAAATTTGAACTTAAACCACCACTAGCAATTGACAACTAGCAGCGGATCATGGCGGCCAGTGGTGGTTATCTATAGGAAATTTCAATGTTGAGTTTAAAACTATGAGGAATATTAATTTTAAAAAAAATTGATACTATACCAGTTTTTTTAGGAAATTAATACTATAATAATTTTTGATTATATATACTTCTAATTTATATTTTTATCTAAAAATGACACATGACCCTTTATTATTGGCTAAAATAGCCACAGATTTTTTTTAACGTCAATTAAAAATTGGACAAAAAACATAATATAAGCACACTTTAAGTATTAAATTGGGAAATAATTTAGATGTTAAAGTGAGAAAATAAGTATACCTTAGGGATCAAATCAAGAATTAAGCCTTATAATTATATAATAATGGCAAAATTTTAATTTTACGATTAAATTTGCTATTTAATTTTGTACTTTAAATGACTTATTAAGCCTTTTAATTTTACAAAAAAAGTCATTTTAGCCATTTATTTAATTTTTTATCCTTTTAGCCCTTAAAAAACTCTGTTTGTTAAATTACCCTAAAATAGATAGAGAAGTTGACACATATTAACTTTGCTAACATGGTATACATGTGGATGCTACAGCAAGAATTTAATTAAAATTTTAAATATAAAAAATTCAAAAATTCAAAAATTCAAAATATAAAATTATAAAAAAATATTTTTAAATATTAAAAAATAATTAATAACTAACATGACAAACACATGAATTTTTATGTGGATGCCACGTTAATAAAGAATATATGTTATTTTTTTCATATATATTATAGTGATTTAATAAATAATACAAGTTAAAAAATTAAAATTAGATGGAGAGCTAAAATTAACTTTATTTTAGCCAAAGACAAATAATCTAAAAAAAAAAAAATCAACTAATTCTTCGTGTGGTCTCCGTATGAAAAAGAATTTCTAGAAATACCTATTAACCGTTAGATGTTAAAAAGCACCCATCCAACGGCCACCAATACACACATGAAACGCTCTATGAAAAATAGCGAAAGCAGACGGTAATTTGCGTCCTCTTATTTCTTCCGGTCCGCGGCGGCATCTTCATCTCCCCTTACCCTTAAAAGAACAGGTTAGCTTTTTATTTCCCTTTTATTCTCGTTTATTTACTTACCCAAATTGAACCTAAAAAACAAACAAGAAAAAGGGAAAAAAAAGCCTATATATGTTTTAATTGGTTCAGTTTTCTGGGATTTTGTTGTTTTCTATTTTCATCCTTTATTTTTGAAGGGTTTCCCATTTCCTAGCATTCGAAGCTTAGTTTATAATTTTTTTTTTGGGGGGGGGGAGTGAGTGAGTAGGAATAGAATATAGTGCTCAATTTCTTTATAATTTTTTTTTTTTTTGTATTTAGAGGATTCATGGAATATAAGCATGAGAATTAAAAGACTAGCAGATAATTTATTTGACAGGATTGAGAAAATAAAATGAAATAAGAGCCTGTTAGTGGAGGTAAAGAAATGGCCGACTCATATGTGGTGTTGGAGGATGAAGGTGATGGTTGTTGTGTGGTTGAACGAGAATCCCATGGTTTTATATGACTTTAGAAAGGAGGATGAACATTTGAATCTCGAGTTTTCTCAACATGTAGTTGGTGGGGTAGTAGAGCCTACGTTAGATATGGAGTTTATTTCGGAGGATGATGCTAGGAATTTTTACAATGCATATGCTAAGCAGACGGGTTTTAGTATACGTGTGAATTCTTATTATCGATCAAAGAAAGATAATTTGATTATATCTAGAGAATTTTGTTGTTCCAAAGAAGGGTTTCGCCGGGATAAACATTCTAGAAAAACTGATTCAGGAGACGATACAAAGAGGAGACGTGCTTGGCCTATTACAAGGGAGGGTTGCAAGGCTTTAATGACTGTCAGGAAACGGGAGAATGGAAAGTGGTATGTAGCTAAGTTAGAGAAAAATCATAACCATGAGCTTGTGACTCCGGCAATGAGGCATTTCCTTCGGTCGCATAAGGAAGAGGATGATCCAAAGAAAAGTTTGAATGGCACTATCGGTTCCATGGGAGTGGGTCTGAATGCTTCTGTAAATGTGTCACCTGAAGAATATAACAGTTTTGGTAAATTGGGATTTGCTGCAGAGAATAATGTTAACTTTGTCAGAAGAGGAAGATTAAGCAATTTTGGGGTAGATGCTCAAAGTTTGCTGGCATTTGTTAAGGTTATGCAAACTAGTGATCCTGCATTTTATTATGCTATTCAGGTTGATGATGAAGATCGTCTAAGTAGTGTTTTTTTGGGTAGACACAAGATCAAGAATTGCTTATAATTGTTTCTCCGATGTTATATCTTTTGACACCACTTACCAAGTGAATCAATATAAAATGCCATTCGCACCTTTCATTGGAGTAAATCATCATAGACAGTCAGTTTTGTTTGGTTGTGCGTTACTAGCAGATGAAACTGAATCTACATTCATCTGGCTTTTCACGACTTGGCTTGAGGCGATGTTTGGGTGTCAACCAGGCCTAATTATGACCGATTATGATTCTGCCATTAGTAGAGCAGTTGAAAGTGTTTTCCCGAAGTCGAGGCATCGGTATTGCAATCGGCACATCCTGAGCAAAATGCCGAAGGAAATAGGGCATGTATTTAGTTCTCTCCCGAAGACTTTTCAAGTGGAGTTCGAGAAATGCATTAACAATAGTGAGACACCTGAAGAATTTGAATCTGCTTGGCAGTTGCTTCTTGATAAGTGCAGTCTTAGAGGAAATGAATGGCTTCAATCCCTTTATAACGATCGCAAGTTATGGGTATCAACATATGTGAGGGACACATTCTTTGCTGGCATGTATTCGATCCAGCCAAGCAAAAGTGTTAGCTCTCTATTTGATGGCTATGTAAATGCTGGGACTACCTTACAAGATTTAGCAGAGCAGTATGAACGGGCTCTTGATGGTCGGTATGAGAAGGAAGTGAGGGCAGAATTTGAAACTTTTTACACTAAACCAGTTCTGAAAACACCACTTCCTATGGAAAAACAAGCGGCAGAAGTTTATACGAGAAAGTTGTTCTTGGTTTTCCAGGATGAAATTTATGAATCTCTTGTGCTTGCTGTGAAATCAAGTCTAGATAATGGATTATCAAAGACATTTGAGGTAGCAAGATTTGATGAAGAACATTAAGTTTATCGGGTAGGATTAAATATAGCTGATCAGATTGCTAGTTGTAGTTGCAAGATGTTGAGTTTGAAGGGATCCTTTGCAGACATGTAATCGCAGTGTTCAAAGCAACTAATATCTTCCTGCTTCCTCAACATTATATTCTAAAGCGATGGACTAAAAATGCAAAGGAGGCCAAGTTCGATGCATTACCATCTGTTGAGATACATGACAATTCTTGGAAGGGGAAGAAACAGTACAATCGTTTGTACCAGGAAGCCATAAAGTGTGCAGAAGAGGGGATGGCATCTGATCACAGTTTCAATGTAGCATTGAATGCCTTGAGGGAGGCTAGAATTAAAATTGTTAGTGCTAAGAAAAGCGCAATCAATGTTCAGAAACTTGAGACTGCGTCCAGCACCCACTATACGGATGACAAAACCACATAGATAGTTCATCGCAATTAATCATTCCTGCAGACCATCAGCAAGATAAAATGAGAGATTCCTGAGCAGAAAAATATGCATCAAAACTGTTATCAAGCAGAGCACTAACTCTTAAGTGCCCTGGACATGAAAGTCATCATTACTAGTGGTTGAAGGATGCAAGAGGAAGCGCTTCGATGGTTAATATGGAAAGACTTGATTAATTATAAAAACCCAACACAATCCCTGGTATCAAATGAAGATGCGGTAAATAGTTTGTAGTGATTTTATATTCTGAATCAAAGAGATAATGTCAAAGTTGTAAATAATTTGCCTTAATCAACTTCATCTTTGTCTTTGATTATGTTGAGATTTGAGATATTGAACTAATTTGTGTTTCTTGATTATTAATTAATAAAACATGTTCTTAAAGAAGAAACGAATGTGAGATTAGCTAAAGGTGCTAGGATTAGGTATGATGGTTATGGATGGGTTGAATCGTGAATAAGTTGTTTGTTTATTATATCCACAACTATATAAGAATTGGGTGATAGTTGAATTGATAATAATCAAATAGATTTAGGTTCTAAAATAATTTTATTTTTATTTTTTATTGATTTATTATATAAAAAGATAAAAAGATCTTCCTACAAGTATAATTTAATTTGTATATGAAAAAATATTTTGTTATATATTATAATTATAATTAATTTAATACGAAACATAATTCAACTAGAATAAATTTTTAAAAAAGAATACGTGTAATTTATATATAAAAATTCGGATGTGAGGCCGATTGAGTTAATAATATGAGTTTGAGTGTGTTGAAAAGGGGATATGAGTAATATTAGATATTGTGTGAAAAAGATTGAATTATTTAAACAAAAAATTGAATGTGAGTACTCAATTTTTTATTTTAAAAGATAACTTATAATATTAAATATTTACGTAGAGGTTTAATTTCTTATTGTACTCTCACTACTTTCACTTCTATGCCGATTCCTTTATGAAAAGCTTGAAATATTAATTACTATATATAGAAGCATACATTTCCAGACAAAGAAAAGGGTGTAGTTCTAGCAGAAAAACCAGACTTAATGAATGGGCAATCTCTGGTCTTGTCCAAAGGCAAACAATGCAAGTCTCTCTTAAAACACTACATTGCCGCTAAATCCCTCACCAAAACGACCCAACTTCATGCCTTAATCATAACGTCAGGCCTCCTTAGCCCCCATCTCTGCTCAGACCTTTCATGTTCATATGCTTGTTGCGGCCGCATCGACACTGCTCGCAAACTGTTCGATGAAATACCTCATCCAACCTTGTTTTCATATAACATGATGTTGAAAATGTACACAAAGAATGGGTTCTATTTGGAAACACTAAATTTGTTTCTTGAGATGGTTAACTCGGGGAAATGCATGGCAGATAATTATACGTTCCCTTTTGTTTTTAAGGCTATCGGGGAAGAGAAGTTGGTTGATTTCGGTAGGGTAGTTCATCGGAGAGTTTTGATGGGTGGTTTTGAAAAGGACAGTTTTGTGATGAACTCTTTGTTGGCAATGTATATGAATTGCGGGAAGAAAGAGGAAGGAGGGAAAGTTTTTGATTCTATGTTGAAGCCTAATGTGGTTTCATGGAATTCGATGATTAGTGGGTACTTCAAAAATGGACGCGCCAAGGAAGCTTTGGGAATTTTTAATAAGATGATGGATGATGAGGTGGTCGTGGATTGTGCTACTGTTGTTTCGGTTTTGCCTGTTTGTGGATTTTTGAAGGAATTGGAGGTTGGGAGAAGGGTTCATGAGTTGGTGAAAGAGAAGGGTTGGGAGAAGGAAGTAGTAGTGAGGAATGCGTTAGTGGATATGTTCGCAAAATGTGGGAGTATGGAGGAAGCAAGGTTGGTTTTTGATGGAATGGTTCAAAGGGATGTGGTGACTTGGACTTCTTTGATCAATGTATATATTTCGAATGGTGATTTAAGAGCTGCATTGAGACTCTGTTTCTTGATGGTGCATGAAGGTGTGAAACCTAATTCGGTTACCCTTGCATCTCTTCTTTCGGCTTGTGGGGAGTCGAACAATTTAATGGATGGTAGGTGTCTGCATGGTTGGGCAATAAGGCAAAAACTTGAGTCTGATGTTATGGTGGAGACTTCATTGATCGATATGTATGCTAAATGCAATCGATTTGACCTTAGCTTCCAAGTTTTCAAGAGAACTTCAAAAAGGAAAACGGTTCCATGGAATGCAATTCTCGCCGGTTGTATTCATAATAGACTTGGAAATGAAGCAATAAAACTTTTCAAAGAAATGCTGATAGAAGGTGTGAAACCTGATGGTGCTACCTTGAAGAGTTTTCTACCTGCATATGCCATCCATGCAGATTTACAGCAAGCAATGAACATCCATTCTTATTTGGTAAGGTCTGGATTATTGTCAAACAGTGAAATTGCCACCGCGGTGGTTGATATATATTCAAAATGCGGCCATTTAGAATCTGCTCACAAGATCTTTAGTGGGATACCTGACAAGAACAAGGACATTTATCTGTGGAGTGTAATAATAGCTGGTTATGGAGCACATGGGCATGGTGAGATAGCTGTTTCGCTTTTCAAAGAGATGGTTCGAGCCGGGGTAAAGCCTAATGAAGTTACTTTCACTTCTGTGCTGCATGCTTGCAGCCATGCTGGTTTGGTGGATGAGGGTTTGGATTTGTTTAAATTCATGCTTGTAAACCACCAAATAAGCCCGGAAGATGATCATTATACTTGCATTGTTGACCTTCTTGGCCGTTCTGGCAGACTGGATGAGGCTTATGATATCATTAGAACAATGCCGTACGCACCTAGTCATGCCGTTTGGGGTGCATTGCTCGGTGCTTGTGTAATACACGAGAATGCTGAGTTGGGGGAGAAAGCTGCAAAGCGGCTTTTCGGACTGGAGCCAGAGAACACCGGGAATTATGTATTGATGGCAAAAATTTATTCTGCAGTTGGGAGGTGGAAGGATGCAGAAAATATGAGACGTATAATAAATGACATTGGATTGCGGAAAGCACCAGCTCACAGTTTGATTCAGGTCAGAAATATGTGAAAGTTTGTACAAGGATCATTATTTTGAATGACTAAAATCCTCAGCTTGAAATTAGACTCATGAATTGGAAGTTCATATCCTATGCCAAAAGGTCATTGTTTAAATTATGCAATTAAGAAATATCATGTGGAAGCCTTTGTTTTTTTTTTTTTTTTTTTAAGTCCAAAATGGAGGCGAAACTTAATCAGGAAAATCTAGTAATCTATGATAGAAGTATTGGATATAGATTTGTCATATATTTATAAGTTTCTAAAAGGTCATGGTCATATTCATGTACTCGTGTCCAAAGATGTATTGAACATGAGCATCGGACATGATAAATTTGCATTCATCCTTGTGTTGTTTCAGTATGATGAGATTGAAGGATTTTATTGTATATATTTTAGTTGTGTTATTCGAATTCAATATGTTTAATATTATTAATCTTGATTCAGTATATTTTTATTGATGTTTATTTAATTTTTAAATTTAAAATCCATTTATCTCTTACTTACAACTTAAGAGAATTAGATTCAATTCTTTTTGAGTTGACATATAGAAAAATTTGGTATCATTAAGTTGCAAAAAAATCTAATTTTTTTATTATATAAGATATTATTTTAAAAAGTAAAATTAAGAAAATAGCACCCACATATAAAAAAATGTCTCTAAATTTAGCTCATAAACTAAACTAAGGAGAAAAACTTCTAAATTTAGCACTAAAGATTGTTGCTTTACTCCCTTTTCAAAGGTCAAACTCGTCCCCACATTTCTCTCACTTGACTCCTCAAAATCAAAATGAAAAATCAATTTCTCTTTCTTTTCTTTTTCATTTTCATTTTTAAAATTATTCCCTTGATGAATCATTTTCTTAAAAATATTAATAAAATAATATTTTATTTTATTTTCATAAAAATATATATTAATTTATATTTCTAAAGAAAATAGATTTTGATGAATTGATTCACCAACGCAAAAGCTCTATTGGAACCAAAAGGAAAAGGAAAAGAAACCTATTTTCTAAGGGGGGAAAAAACAATACTTCCTCTTTGTTTTTCGTTTATTTATTTTTATTCTTGTCCTTTCCTTCTTGATCCAATGGGAAAGCAAAATCTAACAATGGTTAAGATTCAATAATTAAAATCCAGATTTCAATAATATCCAAGTATGATTCTTAATGCAAAAAAGCTCAAAATAAGGGGAGAAAAAGAAACCAAAATTTTGGCGGGGTTTTAAAAGTCCAATGCAGTGGATATCTTTGTTAGAGGAACCAACAAAGGAAGGGAGACTTTAAAAGAAAACCCAGATCAAGAAATCAAAGCTTGAATCAGGAGGCAAATAAGAAGAAAAGGGTTGGGTCTGATGGTGGTTGGGGTTGGATTGGGTGTGAAGAGGATTATTAAAGAGAAAGACTGTGAAGGAGCAGCAGCTGGTTTTGATAACATTAAGAAAGAGGATGTGTTTTTGGATAGAGTAGGGAAGAATTGTTTATATGTGGTGAAGCTGCATAGAGAAGGATGCAGCTTCACATCTCGCCTAGCATGAGAAGTATAACGATATCAAGCAACAATGGCTTTACTGACTTAATGAAGATCAAAGTGGCAGCTAGACATATTTCATACAGGACTCTTTTCCATACCATTCTCATCGTCGCTTTCTTGTTGCCTTTTGTCTTCATTCTTACTGCTCTTGTTACCCTTGAAGGTGCCAACAAGTGCTCCTCATTTGGTACCCTTTCCTTTAATCTTCTATTTCTTTTTTCTTTTCTTTTTGATCTTGATTAGGTTTCATTTGGTTTTTCTTTATGCATTTGATGGGATAGGAGCTGATTTGATGTGGGCTTTCTTTTGTTATCACTCTCGGATGTTATCTGTTTGGCTTTTCTTGGGATCTTAATTATCCGATTCTTACTGTCTTCATGTGTATTTGATTATGCATTTGATCTTGGTTCATGTCAATCTAATTTAGCGTGTGTATGAAGGTAATTGGATACTGACTACTGCGTTGGTTCTTTTGATATATTCATGTCTTCTTAGTTTAGTCGATATGCTAGACCTTTTATTTCTTGGAATTATCTTGATCCCTATTTGTTGATGTGGGCGATCTTGCTTTTATTTCATTTGGCTGATATCGTTGATGCTTCGATTTATGGGATTCCTACCAACCTGATTTACTGTGTGGATGGAGCTAAGTCGTTAATCTGTTGGTTGATTTTAGATTACTCATGGATTAGGCAATGTGGGTTAGTATTTTGCAGTGTATTTTGATGATAAATTTGTATACTTTACTGCTGAAAGAAAAGGTTGTTTGTCAATAAGATCCACATATGATTGTTAATGAGTTTCTTGGACTTAATTTTACTGGTTGATCTGTATCTTAGGTTAGTGCAGTTGATTTGTTACTAAAAAATGTCCTGGATATCTGATTAATGAATCGGATAAATTATGCAGATAGTTCTGAAAGTTCAAAAGCATTTTATTGCTTTGTGGTCTCAATATATATCAATACTTTTCAAATGTTTATAATTCAGTTGGAGTTGCATTCCAGGTTAATAGTGAAGCTTTTTCTTGAATTCTTGTTTGTTCTTCTTTTTTGTTTTATCACTATATGAATTCTTTTCCAGTTGATTTACGCAAATTAGCATCAGTGAAATTCTAGGTTTTAAACATTTTATTTCTTTGGAATAGGTCAAGTTTGGACTAGATTGTAAAAGAAAATCTTTATTTATGTATTTAACCTTTAAATTTCTTGAGCATCTATTTTCTTGATGGAAAGACCTTGGAAATTGTTTAGAAATGGTTAATCCAAACTTATATAATAATGTCCTCATTGATATTTGAAATTGATTGCTTATAACTCGAGATTTTTATTTTTTTAACTTGTGTTATTTGATTTTTCTGGTCATTTCATTTTAGTGTTTATATCAATAAAATTTGACTATGATCATTTAAGAACTTGGTCAGCCTTTCTTGTTGGATTCGTAGTTATCTAACTAGATCAGTATGGCGTTTTACTGTTTATAATGTTGTCTTTGAGTCCATGAGTTCTCATCTTGTTCTACTATGCCCAGATTGTTTTGGTAGGCGGTTCGGACCGAGGTTTCTAGGGAGAGTTGATGATTCAGGTGTAAGTGTCCCATTCTCTCCATGCAAGAACTGCTTTTTTTTTGGGGTGATTTTTCTTATGGTCAACAATTTGTCGTCGCTTTTAACTTGAGTTGTACTTTATGGTGATAATGAAGTTTCCGCAGAAACTAGTTAGGGACTTTTATAAGATCTTCAATCAAGTAATCACTGAGGAAATCCCTGATGGTCTAAAGCTTCCAGATTCATTTAGTCAACTTGTTGCTGAACTGAAGAACAACCAGTACGATGCAAAGACCTTTGCATTCTCGTTAAGAGCAATGGTATTGTCATGCTACATAAAGATAGTTACTTTGAATTTTCTTTATTCTTCTTTGGTATGTATTAACATGTTGAGGGTTTATAGATTCATTATGGATTCTAAGTTTCTCATATTGTTTAAGCTTGGTAAAATTTCTAATTAGTCCTTTTTTTTGTCTTGTTTACACAGATGGAGAAACTTGATAGGGAAATTAGGGAATCTAAAGTTTCAGAGCTGATGAATAGGCACTTTGCTGCAAGTTCTATTCCAAAAGGAATCCATTGTTTTTCTTTGCGTTTAACTGATGAATACTCTTCCAATGCTCATGCGCGCAGACAACTACCTTCTCCTGAGCTCCTCCCTGTGCTTTCTAACAACTCTTACCATCACTTTGTCTTGTCTACGGACAACATACTAGCTGCATCGGTAGTTGTTACTTCTGTTGGCCGGTCATCACTAGAACCTGAAAAGGTCGTCTTCCATGTCATCACTGACAAGAAAACTTATGCGGGTATGCATTCTTGGTTTGCACTAAATCCCGTAGCATCTATCATAGTTGAAGTGAAAGGCATTCACCAGTTTGATTGGTTAACTAGAGAGAATGTTCCAGTGCTTGAAGCTATAGAGAGCCATCATGACTTCAGAAATTACTATCATGGCAATCATATTGCAGGGGCAAATCTCTCTAATACTACTCCTCGATCATTTGCTTCAAAATTGCAGGCTAGAAGTCCAAAGTACATATCCTTACTCAACCATCTTAGGATATATTTACCTGAGGTAATTAGATGTGGCTATAACAATTTCTTTCTTATCCTACACGGACAATTTCATCTTTCCTCCTAAAACATCTGTTCTGATTGTATCTTTTGAACAGCTCTTTCCAGACCTTGACAAAGTAGTTTTTTTAGATGACGATGTTGTGATTCAGCGTGATTTGTCTCCACTTTGGGAGATTGATCTACAAGGAAAGGTTAATGGAGCTATAGAAACCTGTAAAGGTGAAGACGAGTGGGTGATGTCAAAATATTTCAAAAACTACTTTAATTTTTCTCATCCCCTTATAGCTAAGCATTTGGATCCTGATGAATGTGCATGGGCTTATGGAATGAATATATTTGATCTACGTGCTTGGAGAAAAACAAATATAAGAGAAACATATCATTTCTGGCTGAAAGAGGTAACTTATCACTTACCGAGCTTATCGACTATCTCCATAATTTAACCTTTCCTTTTCCTTCTGGACATTACTCATGATGGCTATCAATTTTGATTTATTTTGGGTACTGGAAATACAATATCTACTTAGTTGCAAGTAGGTTCTGATCTTTCCACATTTTGTAAGGGCATTGCTTCTATTATAATAAATTCCATTCGATTTTAAATACTGGTTTATATTATTATACGTTGACTGGTATTTGGTTTCTTATAGTCAATTTTGTTTTACCGATTTACTCTGATTCTTGGTTTGTTTGTGACAGAACCTGAAGTCAAACTTGACCATGTGGAAACTTGGAACTCTACCTCCTGCTTTGATTGCATTTAAAGGCCGTGTTCATCCAATTGACCCATCATGGCATATGCTTGGCTTGGGGTATCAGAGTAAGACCAACATCGAGAATGTCAAAAGAGCTGCAGTTATTCATTACAATGGCCAGTCAAAACCGTGGTTGGATATTGGCTTTGACCATCTTCGGCCGTTTTGGACCAAGTATGTCAACTACTCCAATGATTTTGTTAGGAATTGCCACATTTTGGAATCGTAGTTAAAAGCGACCAGAGGACTTTAAGAAAAACGATAGACTTAGAAGAGATGCTGGCAAGCCCAGTGTCGTAAGTTTTATTGCAGCCTGAAAGATTTCTCGAGGTTTATTTAAGAAGGTGAAATTAAAAATTGACCAAGAAGGTGATGACTTTTGGCAACAGGGTTTACCCTCATCAATCTTAAAACATTTTTTTAGGAAGGACTTGCATTATTAGCTTGGGTACGAAATTCGTTCTATCAGTTCATAACATAGCAAGCAATGTTTTGTTTTTTTGGAGCCGGAAAAGGATTCTGATGTTACTCTTCCTGCAAAGTTATTGGCTTAATGCATATGTCGGAATAAGGTGCAAAATACACAAAGATTATAGAATGCTTCCACTGATTCGTTGATGTGGAAAGAGAATGGCTTAGGCAAGTTCTTTGGCGAGGCAGGCTCCCACATCAGCCTAGACTATTTTTTCCTTCCATATCTAAAAAAAAAAAAAAAAAAAATCTTTTATTGGTTTCATTTTTTTTTCTAAGCTTTGATTTTAATTATCTTCTTGATTTTTAGAATTAGATCATAGAGAATTCTTTATTACAGCGCTCCCATGAGTTGGGGTTTGTTTTTAGGTTATTATATGTATATAGTTCAGGAGAAATATCTACAACGTTGTGCATAAAACTTCTTTTCTTGTTCTTTTCCATGACATAACGCTATGTTGCTACGTTACACCTACGTAACTATAACTAAACATGATACGAAAAATGGCATGTTTTGATAAATTAATAATTAATTTAACTCAATCAAATATACTAATCAATTAAGCTCTTGTCCTTTAACACCATTAACTCTAACCAATGAGAAATTTAGAATTTTTTATTTTTAAAAAATTATAGATTTAATAGAAAAGTATTAAAAAATTATGTGCGAATGATTAAAAATAAAAAATATTAATTTATAGAAAAAAATGATTAAAATTTATAAAAGAAGAAAATATGTTTGTTTTAATTTAAAAAATTAATTATTTTAGCTAATTTAATTAAAGTTAATTTAAGTTCGAGAAGATATTAGATATAGATGAGTGCATAATAATACTTTATTATATTGGTGCCTAAAATTTATACTTTTTAACATCATCTTAATGCAATTTATTTTCAGGTTTCAAAAAATGTCTAAAGAATGCTCTATTGCTCAGCCTATCTCGACTAACGGCGATGATGGGGATCCTCTTTCTATCGAGGATTGGACAACCAAGAAAATGAGATTTAAGGACGGACTCAATGACGCATCTGTGGATATGATTGTAGATCCTGTTCTGCCTCCAAAACCGTCGTGGAAAGATAAGTTGTTGGGTGGAGTTCCGGCTTCACCTGAGATGAAATGCGATGTTTCAGGATTTGGAGTAGATGACGAAAGCATGGAGATTTTGACTTATTGGCTGATGACGTGCAAACATCCATTGTTGATAGAGTCTCGGCCATCAGATTCTCTGACCGGGTTAAGGAAATTTTGTTCAAAGTAATGGAATTAACTATGGTCATTAAACTCTTAGGCCGAATATCGGTTACAATACTGTACATAATCGCATATCTAGCTTGTGGAAACCTATTTCTCAATTTCATCTCATGGATATTGAAAATGGGTATTACCTAGTTCGCTTTTTGAATAGGTCTGATTACGATCGCATTTTGTCACAGGGACCTTGGATCATTTTTGGCCAATATCTCACCGTACAACCTTGGACTAAGGATTTCAGCCCTTTGAAACCGTACCCTAACGTGGTCTTGGCTTGGATCCGTCTGTCGGGTCTTTCGGGTTTATGTTTCGTAAAAAAATTATAGAAGCTATTGGAGGGCTGATCGGGAAGGTCGTAAAATTGGATTTTCAGACGAACAAGTGAACCAGGGGACGCTTTGCTCGGCTTGCTGTTTTCATAAATCTCGCGAAACCTCTAGTGTCTCAAGTTTTGGTTGACGGAGTCGTTCAAAGTGTGGAATACAAAGCCCTTCCCACTGTTTGTTTTGGATGCGGTAGGTATGGGCATGTCAAAGACTTATGCCCGACGACGGCTTTGGATCATAGCTCTGAAAGTTTACCTGAGACGACAAAAAAGGTTTTAGAATCTGGCGGCGAAGGAGCGATTGAGGAAACGAGGCCAGAGTTTGGGCCTTGGATGTTGGTTAAGAGAAGGTCTCAGTGTGGACAACGGGTTGGCCGAAGTAACGTCGGCAGAAATTTGGGAGTGACTATTGGTGCGAAATCTCGCAACGAGGCTGGAAACTCACGTTTTGAGGCATTAAAAAAGATGGGAGAGACGAGCGAAATTTTTGCTGGAGAATCTGTGTCTGTGAAAGGGGCTAGAGCAAATAATGATGCTAATGAAAATGTTAATTTTAGGGTTGGGGGTAATACTTTGAAGGGTGTAGGCTCGCGGTTAGTTTCTGACCCAGCTTTTAAGGCTAGTTCAGATACTGGGCTATCCAAGGAAGTTACTGCGGCCAATAACTGGGCTGATTTGGGGTGTCTGCCTGTTAGGCCCATGAAGAAAGCTAATTCTCTTAAAATTTTGGGCCAGACTGCCTTGGAAAAAAGGCCAACGCGTGATAGCTCTTCTATTCAAATTTCGCGTGAGGAAATTAAAAGTCCCAATTTTAATTCTAATTCTATTCCTATTTTTAATACTACAGGCACGTCGAATCATGATACTTCAAATATTAACTATAGGGGTTCTTCCAATGAAGTTTGAGGGGTTTCAAATGATGAAAATTTTGGTAATATTGTAGAGCATTTTAATCTGGCTTTCGAAGGTTCTGGGGGCACCCCTGTCATCATTTCTGATGATGTGTTGGATCCCGGAAAACATTCTACAATAACTTTCAAAGATTCCTCTCACAAAAAAGAAAAAGGGTAGCTCGGCCAAATCTTCCCATGAAAATTTTGGTGAAGGAGTTCTCGTTTCTAGAGAGAAGCTTGGAGGTAAAGATTTAATTGGGCGCAGTGGTCGAAAAGCGTCCAATGCTTTGCGTGGTAGGGGGAGTCTGTTCAAAGATTCCGGCAATTCTAGAATACCCTTGGCCGAATCTATAGAGGAAATGGCTAAATTTATCTCTACTCCGTACCTTAGTAATAATTTTGGATCGGTCGGTGGAGCCTTGATTAAGGATGGGGACACAGTTTCTCGACAGTAATTGGTATGTTTTTTTAATTTTTAATTTTTAATTTTATATGAATTTTACAATATTCTCTTAAAATTGTTAGGGTTGTGCTAGTGATAAGTTTCCTCGTATTTTTCAAGAATATAATCGGGAACACAGTCCTGATATTATTAATCTACTTGAGTAGTCTACTTGAGACTAGAGTTAGTGGGTCTAAAGCAGATAACATTATTGCTAAATTGGGCTTCCCTAATTCTCATTGTGTCAAAGCGATTGGTTTCTTGGGGGGTATTTGGATTGGCTGGAAGAACTCTGTGTAACACCCCTACCCGTATCCATTGCTGGAATAAAGTATGAGGCATTACCGAGGAGTACGGAATACTCACAGACAATTTAAGCCATTTATCGCTCAAATACCGAAATTGACTATAAAGTTTCTTTACACATATAGTGCACTTGAGGTGCACCATTCCATAATTATGAATAAACACATTTATCAAACATATGTCATGTTTTTATATATATCATAGTCTCATATTTCCATGTATCAATTACCATCATTTCCTCGTATTTCGACAAATACGTGTAACAATTCATAAACATGCAATTCACTAACCCTTCCTGCCAATCACAATTTAAAAGGACAAATCACTTATTGAGCCCAAAATCATATAAATTTGGATGTACGTATCCACCAATAAATTCCATGTACAGGTATCATCATCTCATATTTCCACATACATTACTTTGCACATTATGAACTCAAATAACATATACAAGACATACCAATATATTTCAAATACGTTTTCATAATATTTCATTTAGAATTAAGATTATTTCATATTAGAACTCTTCTCATTAACTCATTTGGAATACCAAATCCTTATCCTTACAGCGGGATTACCAGTCCAGGCTAAATCCCCTGTAAGAGAGCACACTCCCGTGAACCTCATCCTTACAGCGGGATTACCAGTCCAGGCTAAATCCCCTGTAATATAAACTCATAGAGTATTGTCGGGATTACCAGTCCAGGCTAAATCCCTTGCAACGACAATTACTCTAATGAGCTTGGATCTGAATTACCAGTCCAGGCTAAATTCAGACCCTAATTCGGATTACCCGTCCGGGCTAAATCCATTTTCCACATATTCTTCGGGAGGGCTATATCAGGATCACCCGTCCGAGCTAGACCCTTTTTACCGTCAATTCCTTTTCAGAGATCCATCGAATTTTCCTTTCATTCAACCGGGATTTCTTCCCCTTTTTATCAAATATATCAATGTTTCGTCAACTTTCATACAATGAACATTCAAATTATATTCATATCAATAACATACATTTCAAGCATTTAAGAATATAATTCAAGTTACATGAACTTACAATCCGATTTTTATACCATAACGATAATCTTAGTTTCATAATAAATATTTGAAATAAAACATTATATCATTTCTACATCAACGTTTATCAATTATAATCGAGCATGTGATCAATTTATACACAAGTCATTCATTTATTATTTTTCCTCCTCCTCCTCTCCATCCACATCCTTAGTATAAACAACACACTTGTAAGTAACATTATCTATAATTTTCACTATTTACTTATGTTAATATTCAAGCTGTCCATCCGTGTCATAGTCACTAAATTATTTTTATCTTGAGCTACAGAACTCCAAATTAAGATCCGTAAATTTTATTTGAAACTAGACTCACATATCTTCTTACCATAATATTTCCAGAATTTTTGGTGTGGCCAATTAGTACAGTTTATTAGTTAAGTTCTCCCCTGTTACACAGTCCTACTGCTCTGACCTCTCTTCACTAAAAATCAATTATCTCATAGTACAATTTTCATATAGTGTTTCCGATTATTTCTAATGAAAATAGGCTCACTAAGGAATACAGACATATAAATTATAACTCATAATTCTTTTGCACAATTTTTAGTGAATTTATAAAGTTAGAACAGGGGCTCACGAAGTTATTCTAAACCAGTCTTACCAAAATTTAAATATCTCAAAATGTAGACTTCCTTTGCTTGCTCTGTTTCTTTTATATGAAAACAGACTCAACAAGATTTAATTCTATATCTCATTCAACTTCTAATTCAATTTATACCATTTTTGATGATTTTTCAAAGTTAGACAACTGCTGCTGTCCAAAACTGCTTTATTATAACATGTTGATTTCTATTTTGTCTCAAATTCCACATTTCATACAATTCAATCCTTACTCAATTAACCCCTCAATTGAGCTAATTTTCTCATTTAATACTTTTCTCTATCATTTCAAACTACTTCATAACCTTTGAAAATCAGAATTTTAACATTAGACCTTAATTTCAACTCTTTCACAATTAGGTCCTAAAACTAATTTTCATCAATTTTACTTGATAAAATCATCATATAACAAAATTAAAGCTTCAATTCAATATTTATTCATCATATTCTTCCAGCACTAATCCACATCAACTTTAAAAATTAGCCATAGAATCAAAAACTAATGACATAGTAAGTTGGACCCAATTGTAAAAGTCTAAAAACATAGAAATTTCAAGGAGAAAGCAAGAATTAAACTTACATAAAGCTTGAGTATGAAAACCAGCTTGAAACTCTCTCCCATGGCTGTTTTTCAGCTGAAGAAAATGAAGAGAAATGAAGAGAATTCTAGATATTCCAATTTGGTCCCATTTTTATTTAACTAATTTTGGCAATTTTCCAATTTTGCCCTTATTTCACCCATTTCCTGATTTTTCTCAGCTATTGCCGTCCAAAATATCTCCTTTGGCTTATTTTCACTTTAAGTCCTTCCTCATTTGACAATTAATCTATTTAATCCTTCTAGCAATTTTTACACCTTTTTCAATTTAGTCCTTTTTATTTAATTAACCACCCAAACGTCAAAATTTTCTAACGAAATTTTAATACTAACTTATTGACATTCCGTAAATATCCATAAAAATACTTATGTCTCGGTTTATAACACCGAGATCTCGATACCTCTTTTTCTCGATTTCTTGACCAAATAAATCTTTATAAAACATAATTTACTATTTTAAAAATATTTTAAAAGCTACATTTGACTTGTAAATATTAAATAATATGGTCTGCGAGTTCATTTGTCAGATTTGGTGGTCTCGAATCACTATTTCTGACACCACTGAAATTTGGGCTATTTCACTCTGTCCGTCTTGAGATAATTTTTAATCATTCTCAGTTCATCATGGCTCGGGTTGGATCTACGTTTTCCTCGACTTTTGTATTTATCTCATTTGTTTATGGGAGTCCAAATAAGCAGAAGCGCAAGGATCTGTGAGATATCTTGAAAAGCTCGATTCCTATTTTGCATGGGCTGCGATTGGGGATTTTAGTGCTATTCTTTCATCATCTGAGAAATTAGGTGGTATGACTAAAGGTAGGTGTAACGACCTCAAAAGTATGGATATTGAAAAATGAGTTATCGGGTCTCCATTTTTAGTAAACGGACTCATAAAATATTTATTAAAAATATTTACAAAGTTAGTTATGTGTTTAATAAGGTTTTATTTAGGTGAATTTGACTTAATTAGAAGTATTTGAGAAAAAGGATTAAATTGAAAAAGGTGCAAAAGTTTAATTATAGATTAAAAGAAAGTATAAAGGACTAAAAAGGCAATTATGCCATTTTTAAATGTTGAGGCGGTTTAAGTATGAAAAATCTGAGATTTTTATGTTTAATATATTATTATATAATAAAGATATTTTATGTTTTAAATATAATATATTATATTATATTGTTATTATATATTATAAGAGAAAGTAAAAGAAAGAAGAACAGAAAAGAAACAGAGAACAAGACGAAAGCAGGGGAAGAAAAAGGGAAAGAAAGAAAAAGGAGAAATTGATGATTTAAAGCTTGGATGTTTAATTGGTAAGTCAATTTATCCCTTCTCTTTTAATTTTGATGCTTTATAAGTTTTAGAACAAAGCTTTGTTGAATTAAGTTGAAATTCTGGAAATTCTTAGATTTTTAAACACGAGCTATGTGGATCAAATTGATGAATTAGGGGTTTAATTAATGGAATATTTAGTTAGAAATTGATTTTAAGAATTAAATTGTGAAAATGTTTGGAATTAAAGTCTATTACTAAAATTCTGATTCCCAAAGATTATAAAGTAGTTTAAAGTAATAGAATAAAGTGTTTATTGAGAAAAATCAGCTCAGCTGAGAAGTTAATTGAGCAGGGACGAAATTATCATTTATTGAAAGCTTAGGGGAAAAGTTGTAATAAACAGTTTGCACTAAAACAGTTTGGACAGCAGCAGTAGAGTAACTTTGAAAAATCACCAAAAATCGTAGAAGTGGAATTAGAAGTTGAATGAGATATTTTCATATGAAAGAAACAGGGAAAGCAAAGGAATTCTGTAATTTGAGATATTTATATTTTTGTAATACTGGTTTAGAGGGATTTCGGGATCCCCTGTTCTAACTTTAGAAAATCATCAAAAATTGGATAAAAATAATTAGGGGTTTAAATTTATATGTTTAGAATCCTGAATAAGTCTATCTTCAATAGAAATAAACGGGAACATCATCTGAATCTTGTATGAAGAGATAATTAATTTTTAGTGAAGAAGGGTCAGAACTGCCAGACAGCAGAATAGGGGTGACTTTGATGAATAAACTGTACTAATTGGCTAAGCTAAAAATTCTGGAAATTTTATGGTATGAATATATGTGAGCCTAGTTTTAGGAAAAATTAACGGTTCTTCATTTGGAGTTCTGTAGCTCTGGAAATAAATAATTTAGTGACTATGACACAAAAGGACAGCTTTGAATAAATTTATGAGTAAAGGATTAAATTGAAATGTGAGCAAAAGTAAGAAATGATGAATTTATTTTATTATACATGTCTATTTTATTAAATAGTACAGGAAATTTATTTGATTATTTTTTTAACATATAAATGTTATATGTTTATATGAAATTGAAGAAAAAGAAAGGAGAGGACCGAATTGAAGGAAAAGGAAAAGAGAAGGTTAAGGAGTGAGGGAAGAATAACATATATCATTTCAACCTTTTTGTTGTAAGTACTACAAGAATTTTAAATTATTGTTATTTATCTTTTTTTGAAATATTTATGTGAATTATTTAAATATATGAGATTCAGCTTTAATGCCCAAGTAGACGAAATTTAGAACTACTGGGATATTAGTGGCATGCCATTAAGGAACTTTAGCGCGCTCTCTGATATTAGCACGTTGGTGCTCTCTGATATTAGCACGTTGGTGCTCTCTGATATTAGCACGTTGGTGCTCTCTGATTATTAGCACATTGGTGCTCTCTGATTATTAGCACGTCAGTGCTCTCTGTTCACTTGTGCATCGTAATGCACCTCTGTATTTGTTCCGTATATCCGGTGTGTTCTATAAGGTCTACTTTGGGCTAAGAAAGTGAAATGAGAACAAAAGTGAATCACTGATGTGTTAAGGTAATTTTTATACCTTACAAAAGATAAGTTAAATTTATTTAAAGCAATGCATAGTTGAAGAGACTTATATGTGAGTAGATATGCAATAATTGATTGAGTTAAAAATATTTTGATATGATTACTTATTTAATTATTCTTATAGTGCTTACTAAGCCTTCACCGGCTTAACGCATTTATTTTAACGCGTAGGTACAATTAGACTAGAAGAGAAGTTCAACTAGAAGATCTCTCATCTCATCATATCCTCAAGGGCTTCAAAAGTAGGTATTATATTTTGTATTAAAATGGCATGTACATATGTAGTTCAAAGGTGTTCCCATGTGATAGGGACTAAAATGTAGATTCTTAAAATTTTATCTATTTTTAGTTACTTGAAGTATTTTGGTATATATGGAATGAATTAATAAACAATAAATATGTTAGTAAAAATGGTTGGTAAGTTAAAATATTATATACAAATGTTTTAATTAAACAGTATCTGGCCATAATTGTTTTGGCACCAAATGTAATAGTCTTATACCGGGTCTGCATGATTGAACCGGGTATAGGGGTATTACATTTATTGGTATCAGAGCCTAGGTTTTCTGAATTATTGGGTCGAGTATGAGTCTATTTGTACATGCCATTTTAAAAATTGATGTGATGAGATGAGGTTTAGTTATTTAATTGTGTAATTTATGAATATTGTAGAAACTTAAAGATGTCTTCTGAAAGAATAAAAGATACCGATTTTGTGATGTATACTGGAATTTATGAATTTAATAAAATAGAGTTGGTTTCCTCTTAGTATAGAAAGAGGAAATGTTAAAGAAAGAAATGTTTTCCAATTGAAATAATTTGGATAATTCTGAAAGTGATGTTCAAATAATTAAGTAAAATGTTACTTATGATGAAACAGAATTTGAAAAGATGTGGATAAATGTCTTATAGTAAGTAAGAAATGATAAATGTTATGTTATGTGAGTATATACATGAATCTAAATTATGAGGCCTTACGATCTCTACCCCTTATTGGTACAGTTATATTTATAGTGAAATTGATAGGAATTATAATGATTTAGTTCAAAAGTGTGGAACTGAAGAGTTTAAAGGAAAGAAAGATGATGACCCAGCTGAGGCTGAAGAATGGTTAGAGAACAGTCGAAGAATATATGAAGAATTGCAATATACAAGGGATGAAAAGTTGAAGTGTGCAGTATTTTTATTAAAGGGTGAGGCTTACCAATGGTGGAACACTGTCATGAATATCCATTCTGCAGAGAAAATTAATTGGAATTCCTTTGTATCTAAATTTAAAAAGAAATATGTGAGTCAACCTTATCTTGAGAAGAAGAAAAGATAATTTCTGGATTTGAAGCAGAACCACATGTCTGTTGTTGAATATGAACGTGAATTTATCTGATTTCTTTTCTGAAAATTATTTGGGGAATACACAGTGCTACTATTAAAGGAAGAAGTCATATATCAAAAATTGATTTATTCAGATATGGTAACTACAGAATAAGTGAACTGAAATTTTTTTGAATAAGCTTTGTGAGTGAAGTGAATGATATGGGACTGGTGATGATTATATATGTTAACGGATTAGTAATGAAATTGCAGAAATATTTGAATACAGTTGCTATAGTCAGGCATCTTACCATGATCTCTTCTGGGTATTCTATATGTTCTTTTATCTTCAGAGGTATATGCAACTGTTCAGATGTGATTTTTATTGTGTAGAAAATTTGGAATCATAACGTTAAAATGGAAGTTCTGGTTGATTCCTGATCGGTACTGCTCTATTTTTCTTTGGATTTTCTAATTTGTTCTGTTAGATAGAAGACTTAATGATCAGATTCATATGAAGTTATTTTCTATTTCTACCGGTTGATATTCTAGTACATATACGCAATTTGCATTATCTTTATCACAATCGTTTCTAGTGAGGATAAATGGTATTCTTCTTCTGGTTTTTCTTTGGAATATTATCGATTTCTTTATCATTGAATGTGGTTTTTATTCTCGGAAATTCAATATAGCTCCACATCTGGGATTTCATTATGGCACATCTGGGATTTCATTATATTGGTTTTCTTATTATTTTATAGTCTGATCTTATCTGTCAAATATGATTCATCTGTGAAGGGGTATTCATTGATAGAAGGTAAATATATATTACTGTTATAAATCTTGGTTCAGTTATGGGAGCTCGGTGATATGGATCTTAGATTATAGAAGTTGTATTATTATACTGGTTATTATTGAGACTACTCTTGGATTTCTTCTTCTATTTTAAAGTACTATTGAAGTTGAATTATTGATCCATTTATATTATTGAAATATCAGATTTATTATAGTACTATGGCATATTCTATCTGATGACTGTGGACTTGGGATAATTTGAAGTGTTGGGATTTTTTTTAATTTTTGTGAAAGTGTTTTTTTTTATGATAGCTACACAAAAGATAAGAATACTACAGGAAGACACAAGGTTTGAATGAACTAATCAATGCTAGTAGAAATTTGAGTAGATGAAAGCTCTAATAATTGAAGCATCAGTTCTGGTTCAGTCTGAATCGGGGAAAAATAAATATAGTTGTAGATGATTTGAATGGGAAAATAATTGTTCGCTCTGTGAGTAATAAATATTCAATTGCTATTGTCTGATGAAGGACTAATTTTAGTTGAATATCCGGTATTGGTGTTTACAGAATTATTACAGCTAGTAAAGATACTGGGACGGAAATGAGATATAAGTCTATGAAGATTGACAAACTATATGGAGTATCAGTCTGATTTCGGAATAACTTATAAGAATGCTATATGAGTGATAGTTGATTAATTTATAAAGTCAGAACTGATTGATGGCTTCAAAAACTTGCGGAGATGTACATTCCAGAAATTGTAAGATTTCATGGTATTCTAGTATTGATAATTTCTGATCGAGATTGTAGTTCACTTTAAGGTTCTGAAAATAATTACAGGAAATTATTGAGTACTTAACTCGATTTCAGCTTTTCATTCGCAAATTGATGGATAATTCGAGAGAGAGTTGGTTAGATTTAGGAAGAAGATGTACTGGTGGCCAGGTATGAAACGTGATATTTCTGAGTTTGTATCAAGATGTCTGATATGTCAACAGGTCAAAGCAGAACATCAGGTACCTTCGGGTTACTTCAGCCAATTACTATACCGGAATGGAAATGGGAAAGAATCACTATGGATTTTGTATCGGGGTTACCATTATCTCCGAGGAAAAAAAAAAGAGATGTTATTTGGGTGATTATTGACCGATTGACAAAATCAGCGTACTTTATTCCGGTACGTATAGATTATTTTTTAGATAAACTGGCTAAACTGTATATATCTGAGATTATCAGGCTATATAGAGTGCATGTCTCCATTATATTGGATATCCCCGATTTACGTCTCGTTTCTGGGATAAGTTACAAGAAGCTTTGGGTACTCAGTTGTATTTCAGTACTGCATTTCATCCTCAGACAGATGGCCAATCTGAGCTTGTAATTCAGGTATTGGAAGATATGCTCCGATGTTGTATACTAGAGTTCGAAGGTAATTGGGAGAGGTATCTACCTTTGATTGAATTTGCTTACAGTAATAGTTATCAGTCCAATATTAAAATGGCTCTGTATGAAGCTTTGTATGGTAGAAAATGTAGAACACCGTTATATTGGACAGAGCTCAATGAAAAGAAGATACATGGGGTTGATTTGATCCGGGAAACAGAAGAAAAAGTAAAGGTGATTCGGAATAGATTAAAAGCAGCATTCGACAACAGAAATCAATTGTGGATTTAAAACGTCGGGATATTAAATATTCTGTTGGTGATAAGGTATTTATCAAGGTGTTTATTTGAAGGAAACTATAAGAATTCAGTGTTTCATCTCTTTTTAAGTAAATTTCGAGGACAAAATTTCAAAAGGGGGGAGAATTGTAACGACCTCAAAAGTATGGATATTGAAAAATGAGTTATCGGGTCTCCTTTTTTAGTAAACGGACTCATAAAATATTTATTAAAAATATTTACGAAGTTAGTTGTGTGTTTAATAAGGTTTTATTTAGGTGAATTTGACTTAATTAGAAGTATTTGAGAAAAAAGATTAAATTGAAAAAGGTGCAAAAGTTTAATTATAGATTAAAAGAAAGTATAAAGGACTAAAAAGGCAATTATGCCATTTTTAAATGTTGAAGCGGTTTAAGTATGAAAAATCTGAGATTTTTATGTTTAATATATATTATTATATAATAAAGATATTTTATGTTTTAAATATAATATATATATATTGTTATTATATTATAAGAGAAAGTAAAAGAAAGAAGAACAGAAAAGAAACAGAGAACAAGACGAAAGCAGGGGAAGAAAAAGGGAAAGAAAGAAAAAGGAGAAATTGATGATTTAAAGCTTGGATGTTTAATTGGTAAGTCAATTTAGCCCTTCTCTTTTAATTTTGATGCTTTATAAGTTTTAGAACAAAGCTTTGTTGAATTAAGTTGAAATTCTGGAAATTCTTAGATTTTTAAACACGAGCTATGTGGATCAAATTGATGAATTAGGGGTTTAATTAATGGAATATTTTGTTAGAAATTGATTTTAAGAATTAAATTGTGAAAATGTTTGGAATTAAAGTCTATTACTAAAATTCTGATTCCCAAAGATTATAAAGTAGTTTAAAGTAATAGAATAAAGTGTTTATTGAGAAAAATCAGCTCAGCTGAGAAGTTAATTGAGCAGGGACGAAATTATCATTTATTGAAAGCTTAGGGGAAAAGTTGTAATAAACAGTTTGCACTAAAACAGTTTGGATAGCAGCAGTAGAGTAACTTTGAAAAATCACCAAAAATCGCAGAAGTGCAATTAGAAGTTGAATGAGATATGAAATTAAAGCTTATTGAGTCTATTTTCATATGAAAGAAACAGGGAAAGCAAAGGAATTCTGTAATTTGAGATATTTATATTTTTGTAAGACTGGTTTAGAGGGATTTCGGGATCCCCTGTTCTAACTTTAGAAAATAATCAAAAATTGGATAAAAATAATTAGGGGTTTAAATTTATATGTTTAGAATTCTGAATGAGTCTATTTTCAATAGAAATAAATGGGAACATCATCTGAATCTTATATGGAGAGATAATTAATTTTTAGTGAAGAAGGGTCAGAACTGCCAGACAGCAGAATAGGGGTGGCTTTGATGAATAAACTGCACTAATTGGCTAAGCTAAAAATTCTGGAAATTTTATGATATGAATATATGTGAGTCTAGTTTTAGGAAAAATTAATGGTTCTTCATTTGGAGTTCTGTAGCTCTGTAAATAAATAATTTTGTGACTATGACACAAAAGGACAGCTTTGAATAAGTTTATGAGTAAAGGATTAAATTGAAATGTGAGCAAAAGTAAGAAAGCATGAGTTTATCATAAAATACATGTTTATTTTATTAAATAGTACAGAAAGTTTATTTGATTATTTTTTAACATATAAATGTTATATGTTTTATATGAAATTGAAGAAAAAGAAAAGAAAGGAAAGGATCGAATTGAAGGGAAAGGAAAAGAGAATGTTAAGGAGTGAAGGAAGAATAACATATATCATTTCAACATTTTTGTTGTAAGTACTACAAGAATTTTAAATTATTGTTATTTATTTTTTTGAAATATTTATGTGAATTATTTAAATATATGAGATTCAGCTTTAATGCCCAAGTAGACGAAATTTAGAACTACTGGGATATTAGTGGCATGCCATTAAGGAACTTTAGCGCGCTCTCTGATTATTAGCACATTGGTGCTCTCTGATTATTAGTACATTGGTGCTCTCTGATTATTAGCACGTTGGTGCTCTCTGATTATTAGCACGTCAGTGCTCTCTGTTCACTTGTGCATCATAATGCACCTCTGTATTTGTTCCGTATATCCGGTGTGTTCTATAAAGTCTACTTTGGGCTAAGAAAGTGAAATGAGAACAAAAGTGAATCACTGATGTGTTAAGGTAATTTTTATACCTTACAAAAGATAAGTTAAATTTATTTAAAGCAATGCATAGTTGAAGAGACTTATATGTGAGTAGATATGCAATAATTGATTGAGTTAAAAATATTTTGTTATGATTACTTATTTAATTATTCTTGTAGTGCTTACTAAGCCTTCACCGGCTTAACGCGTTTATTTTAACGCGTAGGTACAATTAGACTAGAAGAGAAGTTCAACTAGACGATCTCTCATCTCATCACATCCTCAAGGGCTTCAAAAGTAGGTACTATATTTTGTATTAAAATGGCATGTACATATGTAGTTCAAAGGTGTTCCCATGTGATAGGGACTAAAATGTAGATTCTTGAAATTTTATCTATTTTCAGTTACTTGAAGTATTTTGGTATATATGGAATGAATTAATAAACAATAAATATGTTAGTAAAAATGGTTGGTAAGTTAAAATATTATATACAAATGTTTTAATTAAACAGTATCTGGCCATAATTGTTTTGGCACCAAATGTAATAGTCTTATACCGGGTCTGCATGATTGAACCGGGTATAGGGGTATTACAGTAGGCGTTGCCTTTTCTTTGGTGATTTTGTGGACAAGGCAGAGCTTTACGACTTAGGGTTCAGAGGTCCCCCCTTTACTTGGCACAAGGGTTTGCTTTTTGAAAGACTTGATAGGGCTTTGGAAAATGAAGCCTGGGTTCAAGCTTTTCCTAATAGTTTGGTCACTCACTTCCCTAAAATTAAGTTTGACCATAGGCCCCTCATCCTCTCTTTAAACCCGGAGGTTTCTCTCCCCAAAGGCAGGCCTTTTCGCTTTCTGGCTAAATGGGTTGAACATCTCGAGTTTGGAAAGTTTGTGGAAGATAATTGGGACTTCTCTGTTGACATTTCTAATTCCTTAAGTATGTTCACTCACGAGCTTAAGGTTTGGAATAAGACGGTTTATGGTCATATCACTTCTCGTAAAAGGTTTCTTTTTAAGGAGCTCACTAAAATTCAGAAAATTATTGATCTTTCATG
This sequence comes from Gossypium australe, assembly GCA_005393395.2. Lineage (NCBI taxonomy): Eukaryota > Viridiplantae > Streptophyta > Magnoliopsida > Malvales > Malvaceae > Gossypium > Gossypium australe. The sequence goes on along the minus strand of CM016624.1, from coordinate 8,309,873 downwards.
TTCTAATCGGTTAGCCCAGGTGGAGTTAAAGATTCGATAGGAGTTGGAGACTGTTCTTCGCCATGAAGAACTTCTTTGGAAACAAAAAGCCCGCTGTGATTGGCTTCATCTGGGTGATCACAATACTAAGTTCTTTCATGCTTGTACGATGCGACAAAGGAAAAATAGTCGTATTACCGCGATTCACAATGATTGTTGGGAATGGGTTTATGACTCGGAAGTTATTGAAGCTGAGGCTAATAAATACTTCCAGAATTTGTATGGGGAGCTCCCTGGCCATATGGGATGTTTACCTTCTAGTAAATTTCCTAGCCTTGGTCAAGATGATATTTCATTTTTGGAAAAACAGGTCACTAACGAGGAAATCAAGGTAACTCTCTTTGATATGGCCCCTCTCAAAGCTCCTGGTAGTGATGGATTCCATACACTTTTTTTCCAGAAGCAGTGGAATACGGTAGGGGACGCGGTTTGTAATTGGGTGAGAAGTATCTTTAGTGGGGGCACCATTGATGCTGAGTTGAACAACACGTTAATTGTCCTCATACCCAAGGTTGATAATTCTGAGGACTTCGCTCAATATAGACCGATTAGTCTGTGCTCTGTGTTATATAAACTTATGATGAAAATCATTGCGAATCGTTTCAAGATCATTTTTCTGAAGATTATTGGGGCAGAGCAGGCTAACTTTATTGCAGGTAGGAATATCACAGATAATGTCATTATCGCCGAAGAGGTTATTCATTCGATGAGAAGTTCTTCCAAAAGAAAGTGGATGACTATTAAGATCAATTTGGAGAAGGCCTACGACAAAGTGCGATGGGATTTTATCGAAGCTTCTCTTCAAGCTGCTAGTATCCCTACTTTCCTCATTAATATTACTATGTCTTCTATTACTAACTCTTCGATGTAGGTTCTGTGGAATGGAGTTCCTTTGTCCAAGTTTAGGCCAGCTAGAGGTATTCGAAAAGGATTCCCGCTTTCACCTTATCTTTTCGTATTATGTATGGATTGGCTTGGTCAAGAGATCTGTTCGGCTATCTCGGAGGGTCAATGGAACCCCATTCGCCTTTCTCGTTCTGCCCCCCCATTTCGCATTTGTTCTTTGCTGATGACTTAGCTATTTTCAGCAAAGCTGATATGAAACATAGTCGACTCATCAGGAATATTTTGGGGAGGTTTTGTGATTTCTCTTGGCATAAAATCAATGTTAGAAAAACGAACATCTTTTCGGCTAAAGGCTTGGACGTGATAGTGGCAGACTCGAATATTTCTTTATTTGGCTTTCAGAAAGTCCAGAATCTTGGACATTATCTTAGTGTTCCGCTTTTTCACCTGAGGATGACCAATGGTACTATGCACTTTGTGGTCAAAAAAGTTAGAAGAAAGCTCCAAAGTTGGGACGCTAAGAGATTATCTATTGTAGGTCGTATTACTTTGGCCCAATCGATTCTCATGTCTATTCCCAGATACTTTATGCAATCTATGATGATTACTAGGAGTATTTGCGATGAGATTGAGAGTTTGGTGAAATAATTCATTTGGGATTCATCTGAGCATAAGAAGAAGATGTCTTTGGTTGGGTGGGATTCTATTTGTCAACCCAAATGCTATGGAGGGTTTAGTTTACGAAAATTACGAGACTAGAATATCTCGTTTCTGCTTAAGCTGGGGTTTAATATCGTGAGTAACAAAGAGGCTCTTTGGGTTCGGGTTATTAGGGCTAAATACCGATTGTCCGATACTCTTCCTATCTCTATTAGGCATGACAGAGGCTCGTTTCTTTGGAATTCTCTCACTAGGGTTTGGCCTCTATTTCGAGAAAATTTATGTTGGTCCGTTGGGGACGGATGTCAAATTCGTTGTTAGGAAGATGTTTGAATTCCTAACGTGGGGCCTCTGGTTAAGTTTCTCTCGCCAGGTGTTGATTTTAACCTTAGGTGCTGTCTTAATGAAATGGTAAATAAGGATGGCTAGTGGAATCTTGATTTGTTCAGAATTTGGCTTCCGGAGGAGGTGATTGAGTGGATCATGGCTATTCCCCCTCCTTGTCCTTCTGAGGGGCTGGACATAATCTCCTGGTGCCACACTTCGACTGGAAACTTTACGATCAAGAGTGCTTATAAGATTTGCAGGGGTGATGGTTAGAGTTTGAAGGATGATAAGTGGAAAAGTGTCTGGAAGATTCCAGGACCAAAAAGAGTTTGTTTTTTTCATTTGGTTGGTTTTCAAACAGCGCCTCCTCAGTAATATTGAAAGGGTTAAAAGAGGTTTAGTGGATACTCCTTCTTGTCTTATATGTGGCTTTCATTCGGAATACATTCTCCACATTCTGAGAGATTGTTCTGCTGCCAAAGATGTGTGGAGTCAGATCATTTCAAGTAATCACTTTACAAACTTTTTTTCTCTTAACTTACAAGATTGGATCCTTGTTAATGTGCATGACACTACGATGGCCTTGGTGGGTGGAACTAGTTGGGCTTGTCTTTTTGGAATTCTGGCTTGGCGGATTTGGAAGAACCGCAATCTTTTTATTTTTCAGGCTCACCCGTGAAGCCTAAGAGAGGTAGTTAACAACACTTTTTGTTGGGCTTCTCAATGCTTCTCACTCCCTAAAGATGTTTCGAGTGGCGATCTTGGCCTTCCTTTGGAAGAGCAAGATTGTGGTTTTACGATTTTCCTTAACCCTGATAGAGCAGTACGTTTGGACACGAGAAGTGCTTCCACTGGGGGGTTGCCAGAAACATGAATGGACAATGGCTTTTCGGTTTCAATAGAAATCTTGAAAAGTGTTCAATTTTCGACTCCAAAAATTTGGAGCATTTTATTATAATAAATGAATAACAAGATGATCAAACATCAAAATCCAACGGTTACAAGGTTACATGCAAAATCGTAGGTTTAGAGTTGACTCTTTTGTTTTTTGAAAAAAAAAACAAAAGGGTGAATTTTGTCCATTTCCATAGCTTTACGAGATCAAGGCAAGAATGGAAGCATTGACCATAGATTTAGAAAACTCCGAAACAGCGTCGTTTGTAGAGATTTATTATTATTTGATCTCTTCTTCCTTCTCTTTCTCGCTTTATTGATTTGATCTAATAGTGTTGTAATTATATCAATCAAAGCAGCCCAATCGGCTTTTCTTGTTCTTTTTCTTCAAAGCTTCGATTTTCCAGCCAACAACAACTAACCCAGATCAGTTTTGGAATCAAGTAATATAACCCAGCAAATTTTGTCTCTGCTTTTAAGTATTTATTCGGTTTTGGAGTGACCAAGTTCTGGATTTTGGCTGGGTTTTTTTTTTTTTCTCTATTTGCTTCACTTTTAATATTGGTGGATGATTACTTATTTTAATGTGTTTATAACTTGAACTGTTCTGTTCTTTCTCTTCTTCTTCTTCTTCTTCTTCTTCTTCTTCTTCTTCTTCTTCTTCTTATATATATATTTTGGAGTAGATTATATTCTATTTTTGGATTTACCCATTTTTGGTTACATTTTTGAAACGGTTATTCAAATCTATACTCCTAAAGTTGCTTCCTTTTATAGTTCGCCTGCATATATGTTTCTAACTTATCTGAGTGAAGTAAATTTTTTTTTTTAAACTTGGTATAGTAGTTTTGGAATCAAAGAAGGGTTGCAAATGCTGGGATTCAAATCTCGAACATGTTGAATACCACCTTTTGGTGTCTTTACAGCATACCAGATTGAGGTTTTTGTTTGCAGTAAAAGGAGAAAGGCCAAGTAAAGATCTTGGGGTGTTTGGATTTTTAAATTTAAGGTTTCTGGAGATGGCTGTTGTTCAAGATCAGTTGGAGATCAAGTTTAGGTTGACTGATGGATCAGATATTGGTCCTAAAACCTTTCCTGCTGCTACCAGTGTTGCAACCTTGAAGGAAAGTGTTCTTGCTCAATGGCCTAAAGGTTAGTTTAAAGTTTGATTAAATCCACAAATGTATTTATTTCATTCTTCCATATGGTTTGAACTAGAAAGATGGGGTCATGGTATTGATTTTCAATGTGTATTCAATTTGTTTGTATTGCTGGTTGAATATTCAAATATGGAAACTATGCAGGAAAATAGAATCATATGCTTTACTTCCTTCAGAATTAGGATAAAAATTCAATGCAGAGAAGCTAGAATCTGTTCTTTGATCAGTAAAATTTATTAGAAATGATAATTTCTTACTGCTGTATGAAATGCTTAATAATGAAATATAACATGCTACCAATACGAACAAAGAATAGTTCGGGCCTTTTCCCGCTATAAGATGAATAGCAAGGTTTTTAACTTTTTCTTTTTCTTACAAACTTGTTTCATTTCATGAGTGTCAGTTTGTCACTGAATACTTCTCTTTCTTATCACTTAAACCAACATCTTGTACTGATTTTTGGTTTGCTTCATTGCATCATTGGTGTTTCTACTGGTAATGTGTGTCTGTGTTGGATGCCGGGCTTTCAAACTTTGTTGAGTGATGAACATATGACTTGAGGCTCTTTTGTTGACAGTTCATAATTGAATTGCAAGCTGAGATAATCTTACTGAATTTTAAAAACTTATGCTGGTATATCGCAGTTCTGTTCGTTGATCCTGCTTTTCCATCCATCATTCTATCTCTCTTTCTTGATTCTTGCTCTTAGGTGCTTTGCAACTTTTTGTACATTGTCGGCTTATTGAACTACAGTTACTCGGTCCAACTGACAGCGTAGTTTGAGCTAAATTCTATCATCTAGCTCTTCTTTCACCTTGCATTTCACTTATCCAATGTCATACAAGATAGCATGTGGGAAGTCTTAGAATTTTTTTTTTCTGATTGAATGCCATTGAAATTTCTATTTATTCTCTTTTCAAATTCTGGTATATGACGAGCCTTCTCTGCTCTTTATTTTGCTTCAATCGTGTTAAAGTTGTTCCAAGCATGTAATCGTACTAGTTTAGTTTTGTGCAGAGAAGGAGAATGGTCCAAGGACAGTGAAAGATGTCAAGTTAATTAGTGCAGGAAAAATATTGGAGAACAACAAAACACTGGGGGAGTGCCAGAGCCCTCTTTGTGATATTCCCGGTGGGTTGACGACGATGCACGTTGTTGTTCAACCTCCTTCGGAGAAAGGTACAATTATAATCCGCAGAGCTCCAAAAATCATAATCTGAACTTTTTCTTGTGATGTTTGCATTGCTCCACTTTAGGCAGTTTTTAGCCATACATTACCAGCTACCAACTCGTGTTGCCCGTTTCTAAACTTAAATCCTTCTCAGTTGATGCTTTTTCCGCCCTAATTAATATTTATATCTTTCTTTATCGAGCAGAAAAGAAGACAACAAATCAAGCAAAGCAGAACAAATGTGTTTGCGTCATATTATAATCCACAGCTCAACAATGGGATTACATCATTTTGAGGTGGTTTTTTTCAATTGACTGTTTCTTTCATAGCTAACATAAACCCTTGGTTTTTGAACTAAGTTCCATTGGAAAATTTTCTGCAGATGAAAAGCACTTGAACTGGTATAGAAAATCAAGTTGGGGACTTTTCCGATCGATGAAGGCGGTCGATATCAGGCAGATTTTATCATATAGGTCATGTTTTTTTTTTTTTTTCTTCTCTTCTGGTTTATGTCTCATTTGTTTAGCCAATCACCATCCATCCTCTTCATTCACTTCTTTCGTTTACATTAATTAGACTTTGCTATGAAGTTATTTAATCTCAGATTTTGTGTCCAAATTCATCTTCCGTTGTACAATATTGTTTTCTATTGTGTAATCGAATTCATATTGGCAGCCATACTTTTACCAATTATAAAGATTCACGGTGGCTCATAGTTTATATTACAGTTGCATATATATTGATGTTTTATAACTTGCTGGTGAAAATATAAATAACCTTCATTTTACTTGTATTTACAGGATTGACATGAAAAATAACAATAGATTTATAGCACACACTCATATTTCCTTATCTGATTTCCAACTATTTTCCTTTTGTTCTTTTTTGGAGCCTAAACCCTATTTTGCAAATGCAACCAGTATTTCAGCTCCTTTTTTGCATTTAATTTCGATTCAACAGTACTCAAAGAAGGGAATCCAGAACTCTACTTTTTGATGTCTTAAAATTGTAAACATGTTGGACAATTGTGAAATGGTATGCGGTAATGTATAAGCTTAGATATATAAGTTCATGAGGATTTAGGAGGCTAATATCATCGTTTCCGACCAGAGACTGTCTTCTTAACGGCACCGACAGACACTAAAAATTGATCGAGGGATGATAACGTCTTCATATCATCTGGTGGGAAGTAACTGGCTGCCTTACCCATAAGTGATGTGAAGAGTAGAGAAAGTGAAGGCCGAGTCACATAACGCTCACCTAAAAGTTCATCAAGAAATGCAAATGCAGCTAATAGTTCGGCTCGGCCTGCTTTGATTGGACCTGCGAAATGTGCAGGGATTATCCTCTTGAATTTCCAGTCCCTTGCAATGCCATCGATCCAATCCCGAACCTGAATTTTTGAGAAGCATGAAAAATGGTTAAAATAATTTCACCCTAAATCAATCGCTTAGATGGAAACATACACAACAAATAGGCCAGGGATTCTTCACAAATGAAATGATCTCTTGGGGCCTATGTAGTAAGAAAATCAGTGTCCCAAATATATATTGTTTTATATGACACAGTCAGCAAAGGGAATATGTCCGACATGGTTATGTTTCGTTTATTTGAACTTTTTCATGTATTTGGAGAGTCAAATCTTTATACGCATACTTAGACATGCCTCAGACACGGCCATGGTTATAGGTATTTCAAGTAAAATAAAAGGTTAACATGGTTCTTACCTTTTCTGGAACTTTGCTGAAGACTAGTGTCTTTACGATTGGAGAAACAATTAACTTCTGAGACATCTGAGCAAAACTAGCATTTGGTTCCAAAAGATTTGAGGGACCGAGGAATAGTATCTGTAGAACCATTCTTTCCCACCCTGTGCCATGCATTACTCTCGTTCAGTTTCTTACATGAACATATTCAAGTTACATCAATCTATTAGACACGAAAATCTAACCTTTCTGACGGTTTATTTCGTTGTCAACAACTGGTTCATCAAGAACTTTCTTCCCTTTGCTAAGAATCTTCACTGCCAATCCATTTTTTGCTGATTCTAGGAGGTACTCTTTGTTGATACACTCTGGCGGCTTTTTGGGAACATATATGACGGCATCTGTAACCAGAAGCGTTCTCGACTGTTTATGATAGAAAGCGACTTCTACATATGGTCCAATTCCTGAAATGGTTCAAGGAAATCGAGTTCGAACTTTGTACATCTTTAGATATATAGTTGAAGGCAGCTCATATTCAACTTTACTTACCAACTTCTGGGGAGCTTAGAACTTTTTGTTCAATTTCATTCGCCCATGGAGTAGATGGATCCTCGTTTTGCAGGATTTTGGCACGAAAAATCCCGAAAAATTCGAGGGGTAAATTTAAGGGCCAACTCCACTGCCTAGGTGCCACCCAAACTTGAGCCTTGGGAAATTTTCTAGAAAATGGGCCTACAAAAATCTTGTGCTCATAAGCAAATGTAGGCAGGACAATGTATTCTACTGGAGCTCCTAATTCCTTCACAAGCTGGAAAGGTAACAAGCAAATCCCTTGTTAGATGACGCATTACGAGTTCTTAAAGAATAGAAATACTCGATGCATAGTTTAGAAATAGAGAGGAAAACTGAACCTCGATGCACTCCTTGGTTGGGGCAATAGGAGCATGGACCCATAGTCCCCCGGATTTGAGTTTGATAACTGTCATTCGAATGTTTGTTGACACACTGCTGAACCCTAAAGCTTGCTCTTGTTCGAACAGCCATATAGAGCCTTTCACAGCCTAACAAAGACATGGGGCAAAGTTGAAGAGCACAATTTCAATCTCTAATGACCTGACCAGAGCCCAGATATTCAATTAATTAAACTTCAAAAAATCACATTTGATTAATGAAGAAAAAACTGACCTCAGTCCTAGTAGTGCGCCTGTTAAGAAAAGGGCCAAGGGGGAAAGGAAAGCCAGTGATATTAAAGTAAAATCTGTCAGCGGAGCCACCGCTGTCGCTTCCAGCTACGGTGGTTGTAGCACCAGAACCAGCTGAAGCAACCACCAAGCCGAAATTACAATCTTTTTTCTGGCTTTTCCTTGGTTTCAACTGTAAAGAAAAGGAATTGCCAACGAAACTCGAATTGGAATCCCTTAATGAAATCGGACTCTGAAAAACAGTTGATTTTGGAGAAGACACAGCAACGAGTGCCACCATTTCTTTTTCTCCCTTTTTCTGGAATCTTTGTTTAGTTAATTTGGCAGTTTTTAAGTTAAAACAACAGCAGCCAGAAAGTTCTTGCAAGGGGGACAAGACAAGATCCCAAGGTTGTAATTACAGGACATGCTTCTGACACGTGTAGCTTCATTCTCCTGCTTGGATTATATATATTATATGAGGATGGGAAAATTGACGAAACTCAAAACACCATTCAAGTTTAGACTCGGATTGATCGCTCATATTATTAAATAATAAATTTATTTTTAGATGTAACAAATATTATTTAAATAATAAAAGCAGACTGACCTGTTGGATCCAATTTTTTTAAGACTTATTAGATTACAACTTAGCACAATTCATGTACAGGATTATTGAAGTTCAATGTATTAGAATTGGAGACATGCAAATCTAACAAGCCCTGCAAACTATTTTTAATCACAACATGCTCACCAATACCTCATTGATTTCATCCAAAACAAGCATATGCAGAAAAATCATATATTTGTTGTAGTAACAAACAGTCTTTTAACTGTCCAAGTACACAAGTAGTTATGCTTTCTAAAAGACTTTACATAACTACTTCAACCGTATACTAAGAAACTGCCATAAAACTCGGGCACTGGAAAGTCGTCAAATTGGGGATGCATCATGCTACAGGTGCAATGCTCGCTGAACACGAAACCGCTACTGTCTCAAGTGATGATCTCTTTCACAAGCCAGTCTAAACTCGGGTATGCAAAGTACAAAATGAGAAACGAAGGGAGAGCAAATAGAATGGTAATAAGTATGTACAGGGCCAAGATGGCCGCACTGGCGGGGATTGCGTACAGGATGATTAAGAGAAATATTATGACTAATGGAAACTTGGCTGTCAGATGTATGAAGAACGCCAGAGATTGCCGAAGGGAAGAATATATTCTTTCCGAATTGGAGTAATTAGTGAGATGAGTATGATTGTAGTTTGATCCTGATGACTCGGGATGATGCGGATACTGTCCCCTTCTGTGGTTACTCTGAGTAACTTGGTTTCCCGATGCTGAATTATTGTTCGATGACCATTCAGGCTGATGATCTTCACAGAAAGAAGAATGAGACTTCAGTCTATCACCATTCATGCTCTCAACCATCCAAAGTAAAAAATAGTTCTTCCGAGGGAACATGAGATTTCCCCGATAAACCAGACGAAACGACAAGAGATTGCACCATGGGCAGGAAACGAAAAGCGGAAGTTGAATTGGTAGAGTCGGAAATTTCACGACAGCCGATTGAAGTCCTAGAATGCAGTTTTTACAAAGGGTATGACCACACCATAAAACATAGGGCACATTTTCTACGATGTTGAAAGATTCACAGCATATCGGGCATTCTAAACACTCATCCCTGCTAATTACAGAAGGGCCTTCATCATCTGAACATTCTAACGCAGCATGAGTTTGCTTTAGAAAAACATTTTTCCGCCCAACAGTTCCGGCTACACAATTGGACGCAAAACTCCACATGATTTTCTAGTGGCAGAAACTGAATCTCCGATAACTAGAACATAATTGCAAATCCATTAAGGTCCATCTGCCAAGTATAAATACCAAGAGTGCTGAATGCCAAAAGACAACCCGAAAGGAAAACTAAGAAGTATGAATAATAGGCACTTTAGGCAGCTAAGACTTCAGTAAGCATTTCTATTTCAAACAGCATGCAGCAATTAACAATTTACCAGTATAACAATCCTTTTTTAGTTAACCCACCATTAATATGCATATTACAGTACAAATCAAAAGGGAGAACACTACCAGAGTGTTATTTATCTTTCTAATTTCAAGTTTAAATTTGTACTAATTATTCTTTATGACAAACAAAAATAAAATAAAATTCACAGTGGTTAGTAAGCACCAAAGTGAAAATTTTACACAAGGCGGGATGATCATTTGCCTTCTAAGTAGAAAGCAAGCCTAATTCGACAAAGTATGCTTTAGTTCTTATCCAAGAAAAGAGAAGACTACTTGACATAAAGAAATGTCCTTTAAACCATCTATTCTCAAGCTCTAGGCACTAGATTTACAGAAGCAGGCTTGCAAATTTAATTTGATTCAATCAAGTTCAAATTTCAACTTAACAAAGCTAGGACAAGGCAAACCAAGCTATCATACAACTTCATTTTGCATCAACTACGTAGATACCAAAAACCCAAAGTTCGGCTCACTTGGTTCATCTATCTAGTAGGGATTAATTTGTACAAGAAAAAATAATAGTAAATACCCAATCCCACAAATCTTAAATCAGAAAACGAAAGAAAGACAACCAAAATGAATATACCTCCTCCAAAATCATATCATTTCATTTCAAAGCTACCATTAACAATATATATATATTAAACGAATCAAGTACAAGTTAAAGCGCTAATTGATATATTAAACAAGATGAAATCAAAGAACACGGAAAGGAAAACACTTTAAATAATCATATAACATAAAAGCCAGAAAGAAACAAAAAGATTTTCTTTTAAAATGTTATTAGTTTGCAAACAACCCAGCAATGAACTCACACAAAACATACCCGGAAGTAGGTATGATCTTTATATTTAAAAGCATATTTTTAACAAAAAATTGAAAAAAAAATAAAGGCTTGAAATAATGATCTTACAGAGTATGTACCTTGATTTGATGACAACGAAAAGAAAAAGTTTCAAAGCTCTCGTTTTCTCTCTGCTTTCACTATTTTTCCCCCCGACAACTATAAGTAGAAACTTAAAAGGTAAAACAAAGTGGAGTTTAATTTGTGTGGCCAAAATCTGTTTGTAAAAAGAAAAGGAAAAATCAAGATTCAAGCTCGAAAATTCTAAGGTGGGCTCTTAAAAAAGAGGTAAAAAGAGCTTATGAGAAGCTCCAAAAACGGGGGAAAACAGCCGTTAGATTAACAACTATTACATCATAACCGTTGAAAAAATAAAAAATAGTGAACAACCGGTATTGACCGGTTATAGGTAAAAGTAACCCTAACCCCTAACCAACCTGTTCTGTTTTGAAAAAAATATTGGATCGAAGAAAAAACTTCTTCCTCCTCTCATCTTCTTCACGGTCGAACTGCCGCCAGCCGCCGCCTTCCGTCGCCGCCTTTTACACCGTACTCCGGCGCGGATAGAAGTCTGGTTCTCCTCTCATCTTCTTCACTGCCGAACCGCGGTCAGCTTCCCATTCGCCTTCCGTCGCCGCCTGTTCCACCTCACTCCGACGCCGATAGAAGTCCGGTGCGACTGTGCTCGAAAGCCCGACGCCGAACAGCCCAAAAATTTGCATTTATTATATTCGAATCTTCACTGCAAAACCTCCCCAACACCGGATTCGACTTCCGTTGCCGTCGCCGCTGCCTATTAACCCACACTTCGACGGTGTTCGAAACTCCGGTGCGACCAGAAACTTTAAAAAGCCGTTTGTATTTTACACTCTTCTTTTGGTCACCGCCGAGCCTCCCCCGCTTCGTAGTCACCTTCCGTCACCGTCGGCGCCGTTTTTATCCCGATCCGGCCCCGTCCGACAATCCGTTCTGGTTAGAAACTCCAATCTCTATATAACAAGATTAGATTTTCATTTGGTACTATGCTGTGAAATATTAGTGTTATTAGCTTTTGTTGTTTTTGCACATTGCTACTATGTTATTCAGACTCTGAGATAAATATTAAACATAGTGTTGCAGTTATATCATGTTCAGAATATATCTTTGATTCTGAGCTTGCTTAGAACCTTAGGAAATAAACCGTTACTGTAATAAACTTAAAAAACTTTCTCTTGTACAATTCAGCTTCATGCAAATTGCATTTTGAACAAGCAAACAGCCATGTTATATTATAATATACCTATATGAACCAACTGAGATGTTGTTTTAACTATTAAAGAAGTCATTTCTACCTTAAAAAGCAAGATAAGTAATATAATCGAAGCTGGGTTTTGCAATTAACTCTTCCTAAAGAGAAAATTAATTGTATAAAAATCGAATTAGCCACTTACATTATTCACCTTAGTTTGGTTGTTGGTTTCCAGCAGCAGCCCTAAATGGATATGAGGGAAGTGTGCCCACTCCATGTACGAATTGAGATTGTTTTTTTTTTTTTTTTTTTTTTTTGTATTATCAATATAGGTTCTAATGACAACTGGAACATCGAAGAAAGTGCAGAAACCAATATCATCGTACTTACTTGTGTGTAAGTTACGTTAGTTGTTATCATTGTGAAATACATATCAATTTAGGGTTTATATAGATGATAAATGCTTAATGTTTAGAAAATTCAGAATGATAATTTATAGTCTTCCTGCAGTAGAAGTGTCTGGAAAGGAAATGGTCAGGAGAAAAGTAAGGAGAAACAGAAATTTGGCATACAGGTGAGTTGAAATTTTAAGAAATTCTATGTTTATCATTGGTATATTGACGAGTTTTATATGCAACCATTTATGATGATTATATGTATATTAGTAATTGTTGGTATTCTTTTGAAATAGGAACGTCAAAAGTTGGCCGCACAGTGGGCAAAATTTTCGGATTCGGAGAAGGAGCCTTTCAAACAAAAGACTGTCATGGAGAAAGTAGAATATGAAAAATAAAAAGAGAATTAGAATGTGAAAATGAAGGTGGAAAGAATAAGGTATAATTATGGTCTAGTTATACCGGAGTAGTATAGAAACAAAGTTACTTTTTCATATTCTACTTTCTCCGATGTAGGTCTTGCTTACACGGTGCGGTCCTATATGTTTGCTAAAGTTGTTCAAGGACTTGAAGGATAAGAAGATAGATACTATCCTTCATAGTATTGATATGGGGTCGTTGTTGCAAATGAAATCTCGATCAATGAGAAGGGAGGTCATAATATACTTGATTGAGAGGTTCGATGCTGAAAATTGTGCTAGCAGTCATAATATTACTCTCACTGTTGAAGATGTGGTCAGTATCTTGGGGTCTAAAGATGATGGGATCGATGTGTCCACTGTTTTGAGGAGGAATCAGGGACATAAATTGAGTATCCCAAAGGATGTTAGGTTTGTTAAATTAGTGCAGCATATGACCACTTTGGAGGCTGAATCTGCTGAATTAAAGGTCGTGGTGCTTGCATTTATCATCGGATGTTTCTTGTGTCCATCCAGTCTTCCCTTTCCCAGCGAGGAGTACTAGAATTGTTTGTGCGATGAAGGCCTCAACGGTAAGTTGAATTGGGCAAAACACACGCATGAGGTTCTCATTCAAGGATTAAGAAATTATGTCTTCAGCTATAGGATTGGAAAGAAATCCAGGTACGTAAGCGGATGTCTTCTACTGTTGGAGGTAACATTGCATTGTTTGTTTGATTTTAATTAATTTAGGCATGGTTACTGTTGACGGAAAATAATAAATTTGACATTTGCGGTTTATTGCAGATTCGGTTTTACGATTACCTGGCTGGATTGGAGAGCAAGAAATTTGGCAATTCTGAACTTCCTACTCGCATTAGTGCTTGGGGGAATGATAAAATTAAAATGTTGTTTTCAAAAGCCAGAGGCTTCCAGGCTACCCCAAAATCAAAGGGGAAGGTAGATTTGTTACCCTTAAATAATTATGAAATATGGTGTGACATAAAGAAATCTTACAGCTCGTTGCTTTGACCGAGGATGAACCTCAACAGAAGCCATTGGAAGAATATCCGAAGGCCAAATATCTTGTTGAAGTCAAGGTAAAATAATACATTTGATAATTTATATACCAAAGCTTTCATCAAATATTTGGTTCCGTTTATGGTTTCGATTCGTTTTTGTTTCTTCTCATTGTTTGGTGTTGATGTGATGATACATATTTTCGCGTTTCAGTCATCACTAAACACAGTTCAAAGGCAAATGTCAACCCTTTTGGAGGGGACAAGTAAGGTTGACGTGGTTTTTGAGGCATTGATGACTCAGGTTACTGCAGTGAAGGACTTGGTGCGTTGATTGGAAGAGAGAGTAAATCAAAACGTGATTTCTGTGCAAGGTGAGGTGAGCGGACTGAAGGAAATAGTGCGCTCGATGGAAGGGAAATTGAACGATGTTTTTAAAAGAAGATTATAGAGTTCAGGGAAGAGGGCAAAACAAATGAAGATTCTGGAAATAGATTATGCAAAGAAGGTGAAGATTGGGACATTATGCGCACTGCTAACGTTTTGATTGACTTGCCGGACTCATATTGCCCAGCCCCTCGAAAATGACAGGTTTTTTTATTTGAATATCATGTAAGAAATTTTCCTTTGAATAAATAATTATAGGTTTCTGCGAAGTCTTCTAATTTAAATTTCAAAAGCTGATAAACAGAGTTGAGAAGAATATCCATGATTTTCTTTGTCATATGGTGATAGATTGGGGCAAATTATCCAGTGTTGGCACCTTCTCCGTTTGGACCGGATCACCAACCGATATACCTAAAAATGAGGATGATGATGAATTTCGGTCCGGACCAATTTGAGATTTTATTATCATTTTAGTCTTACGAAAATAAGGATTCGTAAAGAAATCCACCAAGAATTCAAGATGGCCACTGATCTGACAACTTTCCAAAAAATATAACAATCGGTGGTCATGACTTAATTAAATAGAAAACAATAAATTAAGTGAATATGTCATCATTATTTTTCAATAACATTCTTAATTGTGCGTAAATTATCTACGGATTTCTATGTTATAAATTTAAGTGTGAGTCTTTTTTATTACATATATTTTTAATAATTTTTTTATATTTAATTTTGAAACAAAATTTAATTTGTAAAGGATAGTGTTGTTATTTGTTATAATTAGAGACTTGCTGTGTTTTAAAGTGACTCGAAAATATATGTGTGAAATTTAATCATTTGACATGTTTCAATTTATTTTTTATGTAATTTAATAATAAAACAATTTAACATTCAAAATTAGTGCAATTTAAAATTTATGAAAAACAATCAAAAATAATGCTAGCAACAAAATTATGCAAAAACAAAAAAAAAAATTGATGCAATTGAAAAGACTAAGATTTGGGAATTGGTTGAAAAGTCAAATGAGAAAAAAACTATAAAAGTGAAATGGGTATACTAGGGTAAAGCAAAATTTGGATGGTTGGGTCCAAAGAAAGAAAGAAAGATTAGTGGTGAAAGACTATGTACAATAGGTTGGCATTGACTATCATAATATTTTTGCTTTAATTATCCATTTGGATACAATCAAAGATCATATTAAAAAGGAGTATGGTCTGTAATCAAAGTGACTAAAATGGATGAATATAGAGATCATCTAGTAATTATTTAATGAATATACCTAAATGTTTTTCATCTTTGATGATTGATTCTTACCTTAATTTGTGAACAACAATTACATATGAATTTTTTTAATCAAGTTATTCATACTCAAATATCTACTTTGTGGCAAATTTTACATCAAGAATAAGTTGAGTTTTAGTTAAATTGAGTACAGTTTTATATCAAATGCCTTGAAATAAACCAAACCCAACAACCTAGGAAAAATGTTTATTGAAAAAAAAACACCATCCTAGGAATATCCCAACAGTACATTCGGTTGACATGTTTCTCTAAATTGCTTCAAGGATAGCAATGTTGTTGCCTGAATTTGCTCCAAATATGGGGTTGAGAGATGGTGTTAGAATTCCCTCCAAATTTAGCATAGAATATCCAAATTCCCACTTATCAGTTTTTCTCTTTCCATCAGGGGAGAATCAATATGAAAGATCATCATCATGATCATCATCATCATCCTCATGATCTTCAGCAGCAGCAGCAGCTTCAACCCCATTGGTACCTTCTTTTTCTCTTGCATTTGATTTTTCCTTTTACACTTTGTTGGGTTTTTCTTTTCCCTTGTATGTAAACTAGGGAAAACCAGATATATAGTTCTAAGATTATATTCACTGTAATCTGAAAAACAAACAATAAAAAAAGAAAAGGGTTATAGATACCAGGATTTGAGTGTATGCATATATGTATATGTGACAATGTATATAAATGTATTTATGCTTGTTCTGTTTAGCAGCTACTTTGACATTCTGAAGTTGTCAAGGTATCAGCAGATGGGGTTGGAATTTACGAAGGCGGGCCCAATAAAGGGCGCAAACACCACCCTTCTCCTCCAGCATAAAATGCTTTCTTATCTTTCAGCAAGTTCTTTCATTCGAAACCTGGTGTCGAAGAAAAGAAGGCGAATGCTAGTCGGTGGATATGATCTGGACATGTCTTATATAACTGATCGTTTGTTGGCAATGTCTTTCCCTGCCGAGCGTATGCGAGCAATGTATCGGAATCCTCTATGGCAGGTCAAGTCTGTGCTGGAAATGATACATCAGGGGCATTACAGGGTAAACAATGTCCTCGTTGATGCTAGCTATGTTACTCGGACTTAGGTGACTCAATTTTTTGAAGACTTTTCGTGTATTTAGAAGGTCCTATCTTCATATCTATGTCCTGATATATATCTCAGACAAGGGTGCTACTGTGCTGAAAATGAAATTTCATGTTTGTCTATCCTTTAGTCTGTTTGTCTTGTATAGGTCACTCTACCAGTAGGAAGTTGACTGGCAGCAAAGTTTTGATGTATCTCAGTCTTAAAGGGTTTTATCTCCATAGTTTTGCATTTCTTTTTAATTCTTTTATATCTTGCCTTTTACAAGTTTTTTAGTTTTGCATTTCTTTTTAATTCTTATATATCTTGCCTTTTACAAGTTTTCTCTCAACTTCTTTGCCAAATTCTACAGGTCTACAATTTGTGCATAGAAGAAGATTATGATCCATCACACTTCCATGGTCGAG
The DNA here is from genome assembly GCA_005393395.2 of Gossypium australe. Classification (NCBI taxonomy): domain Eukaryota; kingdom Viridiplantae; phylum Streptophyta; class Magnoliopsida; order Malvales; family Malvaceae; genus Gossypium; species Gossypium australe. The sequence goes on along the minus strand of CM016624.1, from coordinate 8,292,809 downwards.
TCGAGAAGTTCCCTTTCGATGACAATCACGTTCCCCACTTTGAAATGATGAAGTCATTCTGTGAGAGTGTTCATTCATGGCTATCAGATGACCCTAAAAACATTGCAGTTGTTCATTGCATGGTATTACTTGCAAAAACTTCTTTCTTCTTTTTTCAGACATTAATATAAGGGATATATGACTCTTCAAATGCATAAAAAACGTTTTTTAAAAACTGAACATATCTGTGTTAGACACCTACCCTTACCCAACGGCTCAAACTTGAACCCAAGTAATTCAAGACCCCAAAGGAAGAAGATGCCAACAGGCTGTATGGTCATTACTCATTGGTATGTACAACAGAAATATAGTAGAGGCCATTGCATTTACATATCTTTGTATGAATACTTCTTGCAACTCTATTGGTCACAAGCAACCAAATATTAGTCCAGTTGTTGGTTTAAATTCATACAAATTTGTTTCCTTATAGATGTTTAGTAGCCTATAATCAATAGTCAAAGAATTATGGTAGTGTTAATTTTCCTTTATTGGATTAGATAACGTTCTCGCCTTTAAAGCTTGACATCCTTCACCGGAATTTGCAGGCAGGAAAAGGTCGAACAGGCTTAATGGTGTGTGCCTACCTTGTTTACACCGGAATGTCAGCTGAGGAAGCACTTCAGTTATATGCCCAAAAGCGGACAACTAACAATGAAGGAGTAAGTAGTTATGTTGCTCTCACTCTTAATTTTTGTTGAAATATTTCTGCTCAATGCATTATCGGACTGCATATAAGGATATGATCTTCCAAAACCATCTAAATACATGGAAATACCCTCTCTTTTTTAAATCTTTTGCACTTCTGTTGATAGGTCTCTATACCAAGCCAACGCCGTTATGTGGGGTATTGGGAAAAATTACTTTCTTTTCCCAGGGGCATTGGCAATGGACCTGTCGATGTGCACTTGCCTCAACCATGTAGCCGAGAATTGCGGCGGATACGACTTTACGACACAGTTAATACCAACTCTGTCTTCTTCGTTGTCTCAGAGCTCCAAGAGGTTAGGTCATACGTAACCCCAAACTCAACTCACAAATTTGAATAAAGTGATGATATAGAGTATAGGTTTCACATACGTATAACCTTATTCTGCAGATTCCGGATCAGATGAACCGCCCGCCTGTTGAAGTTGCCAAGAGATGTTGTCGACAAATCAAAAAAGGAAGTGAAGCGAATTGCAGTCCTTGATATTTCTTGTCATATGTTGAAGGGGACGAAGAAGGGGCTACACCAGAATCGGAAGAACCTCGTGTTGTAGTCCAAATGGACACGGAGAGTCCCATATTATATCAGAAGAACTGTCTTGACTATCGTTTCAATAAACCTGTGGAAGTAAGTCACTTGCAGCTTGCACCTATACTAATATGTCTGCTTTGCAATGATGTATCATGAACTCAAATCCGAAAAACATGGGGCATTTGACCTACATACATATGCTAAGTGTAAATGGTGTATATCGTGTCTGGAAACATCTTGGGAGTCCGGTTGTGCTCGAAAAGGTCTTATATGCCATGAAATAGATTCGTTTAAAAGGTATCAAAAGCATGAACACAATCATATTCTTGGATTGAACAGGTTAAGGGAGACGTGCGCGTCATATTCTATCAAAAAATGATCGGAGGTCGCCTTTTTTATGCCTGTTTCAACACAGCCTTCATCAAGAGCAGCTTGCTACAGGTATGCGCATGGAAATTTTCAGTGATTCATAAACCGATACGTACCAAGAAGCTTACTGCATTGTTTAATTTTGCCAGTTTACGATCCGGGATCTGGACAAAGTTGGGAGTGCCGGCAGATCAATATGCGGCCCTGCATTCTGTGTCGAGTTGCTTTTCGGTCCGGCCAATCGGAGCCTCTCGAGTACTTTTTCATCTAATTATGATGTAATGAATTTGTACTGAACCCTAAACTCAAAGGACTTGTTTTAAAAAATAATAAAAACAATACATGATTCTACATGTTGGGTTTATGATTTTGATTGTTTTTTTTTCTGCAGAAACACTTGGATTGTTAAATGTTATATGGATCAAGTGATTCATACCGTAATTTTTGCCGCCTTCTTGTTTTCCATGGATGATAAGAAGAAGATACTAGGAATGACAAGAAGTTTTGTACTTAAAGATTTTGAGAGCATTTGTTAATATTATAACAAAATATGAGATTTATATCAATGTTTGCAGTCATAACAGGGCGAGGCCAGGCAAGCCTGTATTTTCTCATTCTCATCCCACTTCATTTGTATTCACCGTATCCAAATTCGTCCCATGGGTTTTATTTTTTACTTTAATCTTCCACTTTTAACCAACTCCAAAATTTCACAAACTACTCTAAGTATATTGGTCATGGTTTTCAGAACTCAACATGTGGTCAAACAAAATTATTGGTTCATTCATCCGAACTTGTTCTATTAAACAAATCATTAAAAAATTTATAAAAATAAAAATATTCTATTTTAATTGTCCAATTCAATTGGTCTATATAGTTCTCAAATAAATTGATTTAATATCTTTCTCCAAATCGATACCTCAGTTAATTCTCTAATCGACCAGTCGATCTAGTTCGATCCGGTTTCAAACAACCATGATTATAGCACATCCGCAATCAAACAATATACTTACCAAAAAAAAAACAAACTAACTAACCTTTGATAGAAATAATAAAATTGGAAATTTCAGAAATAAAGGGTTCAAATCTAATCTTATCAAGCATGGCTATTTTTTCTAAATTGATTTCTATAAATTTTATATAAAAATTTAAACAAAAGCACCCTCGAACAATATTATTACTTTGTAAAAAAATATGAGATTTTAGTTATTTTCTAATTGAACTGATATTTGATTGATTCATGATATCAACTCAAACAAACACTTAAATATAACGTAGATTTACGGATTATTATTAAATACATTAATAAATTTGTTTATTTAATTTGTAAGTACCAATTAAGGATATGTGATGATTTATTGGGGAAATGCTAAATTGACCAAGCCAGCCTGTTGACATTATTTTAGGTAATGGTTAGAGCAGCCCGAGGACTTGGTGCAAGCTTGTTTAATGTTGCAACCAAATTGTGATTAATCATTTAAAAGTTTCTAAAGCAGTAGTGCACAAAAATGATAATTAGCAGACATATGAAGAATCCAGCTATTTTAAGCATTAAAAGAACAACTTGGAAGAATCCCTGTGTTTTTCGCTATGCTGCTCACTCGAATTCGTGTGCATCATATTAATATATACAACAACTTGAAGAATCTCTGAAAGATCATATCTCATAATACGATGTCGAATATTAAGACTTCAAAACAACATAGCTTTGCAATGAAAATAATGCAGATGTGTGATGAATCCAGCTGTTTTAAGCTTTAAAAAGAAAACCCCTTGTCGTCCTTGTGTTTTTAGCTATGTTACCTATACTCAAATGTTAATATTGAATACATATCTATATCCGACATGGGTATAAGTTTTATGCATTCGAAAGATCTTTGAAAGATCATATATCATACTTATGTCTATATAATATTGATACTTCAAAAAGAAAATGAGAAGTTGAAAAATAATTAGGATTCTGCATTATAATTTTCTAAACGGTGTGAATACAGCATCAGCTACAATGAAATATCATAATCCTTGATATTCTAGGGTTTGACATGCAAACAAGTGGCTTAGAACCTTCTAACTCATGCATTCATCTGAAAAACTCTAGCTTAACTGAGTTAACTCGAGTCACTTTTACCCTTTTTTCTATGAAGGCTTGAAATGATATCATCAAACTCCAGTTCTTCATTTCTTGGCAGCCACATCTACTGAGACTTTGGAGTTGAAGTGTGCACCATAATCCTACATAAATCATACAGTAAGGACTTCGAGAACAGCGTCACAGTCTTGGTATGAGAGGCATATGAGCCTTCCGCTTAGCATACTCGTTAGCTATGCTGATTGAGCTATTATTATGACGCAACAAGAACTCTGCCAGTAAGATTTGGCTTTCATCCTCGTTCAGATCACCATGACAACCCTGTGTTGGACAAATTATATGTACTTGAAATAAATTGAAGTGGACAAAAAGATAGAACATCACAATACATGCAGGACTAAGATGTGTATGAACTTCGGCAGCAAATATTACCAGGCGCATTGTTCTGTCACAAACAGCATGGTGCATGACTATGCCTGCAGCCACTGAAACATTAAAAGAGTCAACCATGCCTTTCATCGGAATACTACAATGCAAATCTGACAGTTCCAGCGCCTCATCACTTATTCCCCTGCAACAGGGCCATATAAACCTCAAGTAACATTGAAGAAGAGAGAAAACCGTGACAAATAAAAACATTTTGGCCACATTGCAGAAACAAAAACAACACATAATTATATAATAAGACTTGGAACACATCAACAAAACTAAGGTATCAGATTGACCTGAAATGAAAAAAGAAATCATAAAACATCTTTGATAGTTTTGCCTTTGTTTCCATTTCTTGTTTTCAGTTAGATATCTGATATTGTTATGAACTTTGGAAATTCAAAGTCAGAAAACAACTAGTAAATTATGTCTAATGCTAATCATATACCACATAGATTATGAGAAGTTTTACAAAGGTAACAATGTAAGTTACCTATTTTCATTCCCAACTACAATTGCAGTTGGCCTTGACCAATCCATGTCGTATATGGATACCTGCAAATAGTCAGTGATGTAAGTATCCCGACTTAGAATCTTAGAACTTTGATCATCAAGGACCATATGCTTGCTAAGGATTTTATTTTGTCTGTGACTGTTAACATCTGATTTAAGAGCATAGTGCAATCTGATACAGGATAAATTTATATTTTAGTAAGTGCCACCAAAGTTGGGAAAAATTATCAATACCGCATCCATTCCTACGTGTGTTGTAGCAATCCAATAACCACGTGATTTTAAGACTTTGAAACACTCCTTGGGAGAGTTCCAAAGTTCGATATCCAACCACTTCTCTGCTCCCATGCTGACATGGCGGTTTTCTCTGTATCTGGATAAACAAATGATGTTAGGACAGCAATTGATTGATCGAATTTCATCTCGAACCAACTAAAAACATAATACATAAAGCAAGTCAAACTAAGAATTCACTAATACGCAACAATAATAAAAGGCACAACTACTTAAAACCCTCAAACATCAACCAAAAACCAGACCCTTTTTGGCTTCAATCTTACCACCTTTTTGAGCTGTCACAGGATACCACATGAACTGACTGCAAGCCAAGAGCATCAGCAGACCTGAACGTGGCTGAAACATTGCCGAAATCACACAGCCCTTCCACCACCAAGCAAACTGAATAGCTCCTATTTCTCACCACCCTCTTCAACCTTTCTTTCCTCTCCTCCATCAAGACAGGTGCGACTGCCTCTATAACCTCCCTGCTGCTCAGGGACTCACTCCCACACTTAAACCTATCCAAGTAAGGAAACCACCGCTTGCTATGGATATCCATTCCCAATCTCCTCTCCATTTTCATCAACCTCGCAACATCATCTTGGTGAGTCAGCAGGTGTTCCACGGTGTCCTTTGCCAAGTCTTCCGGGGATTCATCTTCTAAAGGGGCTACTTCCGGTATAGCCGAGAAAGACCTCGTTCGGATTCTACAGGAACTAATTCGATTGCATAAAGGAACTACATTTAACCCAAAAGAAAATCAAAGATGAATAAAAGTCATCTAAACTCAAACCACATCTAACTCTTCTAGGGTGTTCTCCAAGTAAACAAAAAATAATGGTTTACAAAGAAGGCATTGCATTTAACCAAAAGAACATGAACGTAAGAAATAAAAAACTATGGGTTAGTAAATCTAGACTCAACCAAATCTCGGTTTTCCGTATTTTTGCAAAAGAAAAAAAACCATAAAAAAGGGGGCTTTATTTATGTTGAATGAAAACGTACCTGAAGTAAAGAGGCGAAGTGAAAGGGGAAAAAAGAATGGTTTAGGGTTTAATTCAAGTTTACAATGAAGATTAGGTAAGTGCGCACGGATTAGGGTATTGCAAGCAATCATATTTTTCCCCTTTTTGGGGTTTTTACGCAGAATTGGTTATGGCGCCAAGTAGCTGCAGTGTCGAAGTTGAGGGAAACCTTTTATTGAATGGATAGGGTTTATGAGGAAGATTGGAAGATGATAATTATACACCAAAACGCTGTAGTTTTTTTGGTATTTTTATTTTAATGTTAATTAGTGATATTATTTTGTTAAATAATAGGAATCCTTTTCATTATATACGTGAAATTCGATGTATATTTAAAATTTTAATTTTAATTTAATTATATACATTTAAAAAATTAAATATATCAATTTATTTTTATATTAAATAAATATAATTATTTATGTATGTAATATAAACATAAAATGATATTATATCAATAATTGTGTTAATAATTTATAAGAATTAGATCAAATCAAAATTTTATGTATACATTTGTATATTAAATCATAGTTTATATATAATTTTGGTATTTATCCCTATAATAAACGAATCAAATTTTAAATATTTAATTTGATTTTATTTTATTTTATTTTATTTTGTGGAAGAAAATTAAATATAAAAAAATTAAGAGAATTTTTTTAAAATAATTTAATAGTTGAGTGAGAAATAAATTTTTTTTAATAATTTAGTGATCATATTGTAACTTTTTCTATTTAACCATAGTTTACTCAGTGTAATTTCCTAAAATACATTAGACCTCGTATAAGATATTTTCTAACTGATATTTGTTATAATCTTGAGTAGGTTAATGGGTAAAAAGCTGACCGTTTGAACTCCCAGTTTTGAGCCAAACGATTGTTTGCTTGTACTTTTGGGAATGAAGCAACTTGATAGATTCTAAGCTTTTTGCTTTTTATTGGTTTGTCATTCTCCACCAACCTCTGTTTTCAGTTTCCACCACCTAACTCACCTACCACAAGGAACGCGCGAACCAGTCTTTTTTACCCTTTTTTTTTAATTATTTACATATACATATCCTTTGTATTTTTTCAATTTAAGCACTGATTCATTGTTTCAAAGCTTCAAACTTTTGCATTCTTTTGTGTTTCTTTTTCTTTGGAAAAGGTTTTTCTGTGTATCATCAATGGAAGCCAAGTTGTTCATAGCTTCTTCGTCTCCATCTTCGTTTGCTGTTAACGGAACCACCAAACTTTCAAGACCCAGTTTTCCTTTAACTTCACAAACCAGGGAATTTCCCATCTTTAAGCTTCATTGCTCTGCAAGGTTGTCAAAGACAGTCATTCAATCTCTTCATGCTTCCACCAACTCTATTGGGTATAAAAACTATCCTCCCTTTTGCCTCTTCTTTTGTTCAGACCTCCAATTCAGCTTTTAGATTGTTTAAAATTTATTCTTTCTTTAATGTTTTTTTCTCTCTTCATTTGCTTTGGTTGTGTTTGACAATGGGATTAGCTGACTCCGCTGACCTTACTTTATAATTGTGTTTGTTTCAATGCTTCAGTTGTTTATAATTCCGTTGTTAGGTTTCTTGGAATCTGGGAATTTAATTGTTCTTCTGATGTTCGGCAAGAAAATGTTTTCCTGGCTGTTGGATTATTGCATCAAAAGCATTTCAATGTCCAATGTGGCTAGAAAATTCATGTCTGAATTCCTTTTTCTCACTGATTTTTTATTTTGGAATGGATTTTCTTCCTTTATTATTTCACTACTGAAATTCTATTGGTAATCAGTGAGATCAATTGCTTTTTTGCCCCTTTCCGGAGAACACCAATTTGAGTGCACTAGCCAACATTGTTATCTGTTTGTCTTCTTCTTTGATTGAATGTATTAATTTATGTACATTTGAACACTATTCTGCTACATATGCACATCGGGTGTAAGCTTGGAATATCGATTGACCTGTATGAGCTTCAAGAGACTCTGGCTATCACTATGGTACTAGAATGAAGTGCAATAAACTCATAAATCATACTGGAAACCATATTAAGGATGCATAAATTGAAATTTGATTGACCCTTGCGGAAAAAGCTTCCTGAATCTTGTTTTTTTTCTCTCCTTTGGTATTTACATGATGATTTCCATATGACATTTGATGGAAGTATTTGATAACTTAATGTTTTGGTAACATCTCTATAGATCAACGACAACCAAGCGAAGGGTGGATGAGAGTGAGAACTTGACCCTTGAGGCAGTGAGGTACTCGTTAATTCGACAAGAGGACAGCATTATATTTAGCCTTCTGGAGAGAGCTCAATATTGTTATAATGGGGATACATATGACCCTGATGCCTTTTCAATGGATGGGTTCCATGGCTCGTTGGTCGAGTATATACTTAGAGGTACTGAAAAGCTTCATGCCAAGGTAATGTTACACTCAACAAGCATAGAGAGAAAGGATATGGGTTTAGCAAAATCTGTGCTGCTTTTTTGATAAACCCTTTGATTGTACATTAGGTTGGCAGATACAAGAGCCCAGATGAGCACCCTTTCTTCCCAGATGAATTACCAGACCCCTTGTTGCCACCTTTGCAATATCCACAGGTAAAATAATAGGACCAGATATGAGACATTACTTTTGTCGCTCTTTTGCTGTGGCCTTAGGCTTATGTTCATTGCTCCATATGTCTGCATTCTCATTAATACATGAAGTATTCTGTTAATTGCATGTATTGTTGGAACTTTTAAGTATACTGTATGACAGTCTATTCTAAGAATTTAATCCTCTGAACATGATCTTTATCTCTCCTTGTCCATAATATTTATGAATTTTTGGACATTCAGAATTTTTTGTGGTGAGTGCCAGGTTTTTAACTTCTTACTTGAGCCTTTTTTCTGACAATCAAACAGGTACTACATCCCATTGCTGATTCAATAAATATAAATCCGAAAGTGTGGCAAATGTACTTCAGAAATCTTATTCCCAGATTAGTAAAAGAAGGAGATGATGGCAATTGTGGATCTACTGCCATTTGTGACACCATGTGTTTGCAGGTAAATATTTTAAGACAAGTCTCCCATGCATTTCAGATTCAGTTTCTGAATCAATTTGCACATACACCCGTAATATGTACCATAGCTGCCTTCGTCTAAAATGGTCATTGACCGGGCATGAGATCTACTGTTGTCTTCTTTCCCTTCTCTATACTTTCAGTTCATGATGTCTATCGTTGTTTTCAAAACTTTAGCTACCCAAGTGGCAGCCAGATAACATAGGGTCACCGATGCCTAATAGTGGATAGGTGCAGGTGCCTAAGCAGAAACCCTATGACTTAAATTGTCTAGAACCCTTTCTCTGACTTGGGAGTTTCTAACATTGCCCCTTTATTGTTTGCTTGGATTTGACAGCAAACTGTATGCTAATTCACCTGCCAAACTAGTAGCTTGATTTATCCCTTCATACATGTTTGAATATGTGTTGGACATGGATGTTTTAAGAGAAATGAAGCGTGCGAGCAGTATAGATTGATGATGAGTTGCGCCTTCTGATTTAGGATAAATTTGAATACGCTAAACTGGATTTTGATACTGTAACACGTACATACATTGTTTTTACATGTCTATTCTTTATTTCTCATATCCATGCCAACTGTTTATGCTACAACTCCGTGACCTTTCATGGGTTGCAGTCGGAATCTTGGAAAGGGATTTGTTGGTTGAATAAGGTTTTTGTGGCATGCGTAAATACCTGTTGGTCCTATCAGTTCTTCCATCAAACTGGCTATTGTACTTGACCAACTTGATGTTCTGGGAACTGCTGGATGCTTGCTTAACATTTATGTGTCACCACAGGCTCTTTCGAAGAGAATACACTATGGAAAATTTGTGGCAGAATGTAAATACCGGGCATCTCCAGATGCTTATCAAGCTGCAATTAGAGAACAGGTATTATTTATCAGTTTCATTTAAAGAGCAGTTCATTGAAGCCTTTATTGGATTCTGTTTTCATTATTAGTTCTTGATTTTTTTTCTTTTTGCAGGACAGAGATTGGCTGATGAAGTTGCTCACATATCCGTTGGTCGAAGAATCGATCAAGAAAAGAGTAGAAATGAAAGCCAAAACTTACGGACAAGTAGTGTTAGATAACATAAACAAAAAGGATTGTGATCCGGTTTACAAAATAAACCCAAGCTTGGTAGCCGACTTGTACGGGGACTGGATCATGCCATTGACGAAGGAAGTCCAAGTGGAGTACCTATTGAGAAGGTTAGACGGATTCGAATGAATATAAGCAGTTTTTATTAGCTGTTTATGATGAAGCAGAGATAAAAGTTATAGGGGATAAAGTTCTGATTAGCTGTTTATTTATGGAAAGCATGATGGCAGAAGAGTTGTAAATTGTTAAAAGACACGAACAGCTCGTTTATGTCTGAATATTGGGCAGTTGATTGAAAATATTATAATATATATTTATGTGTAGCAGCAGTCAGCTTAGCGCTGACCGTATCGGCCAGTAGGTATTGGTTTTAGGAGGATGTCATAATCAAATGGGAAAAGGGATTAGGATATTAATTCGAATCTCAAAAATGGCGACTTCATGAGTCAATCTAGTTTCCCATTCTAAAAGATACATAATTGTTTATATATAGTTATATTATAAATAATGTAATAATGATAAATTTAATCCTAATGTTTTTTTTTGTGAAAAATTAAAAATACAAAGTAATTAAATTAGATCAATAAAGGAGGATTCTCAAACAATCTTAAATCAAGGTTTCTAATGTGCACTGACTTAGTCAAACTATGTGCAATTGAGTTCTCTTCTCTAGGCAAATGTATTGCTTTGCCCAACTAAACGAAATTTTAAGAATCTCATCATTACTCCAAGAAATGCCTTGAAAAGGTAAGCAAGTTCCAGTTCTTCCAGATATGCCAAGCAATGATCCCAAAGAGGCATGGCCAATCCACCCCATCGAAATAAATGTTGAGATGATTCTGAAGGTTTTCTGTCATCCAAAAACAGAGGGAACTGGTGTAGAACCTAGAGAGTTTGTCTTCTGGAATGAGTTTATCCCAAATAGTTCTAGTAGCAAGGCAACCTCTGAGTACATGCAACGCATCCTCATAATCCTACCCATAAAACCCATAAGCGTTGTTACTCCCAATGCCTCGCCTCATCCTTTCAGCATTCATACGTAGGCATTGCTTGAGGGTGAGCCATAAAAAGAAACGAATCCATTAAAGGCCTTTAAATTTTCAAGGTATCTCCCAAATATGTTCTTTTGAATTCAATGTACCTTCTCAAATCTTTCCATAGGTGTTTTTAAGAGAAAAAGAACCAATCGAAGTAGCTCCCTAAGTTATTTTATCAAGACCCGAAGAGGGGTGCGGTGGTGGAACACCTGCAATTTTGTTAATGATCTCCTCAGAGACCCACAATCTGAAAATGTTCAAACCACGATCCGTCACCTGCAGCTATACTACTAAGAGGACAATCCATATTAAGGTTAGAAAAAGATGGAATATGTACAAATAAGGGACTACAGTTTGGAATCCAAAGGTCGCGTCAACATTAGATACTATTACCATCTCCGACAAACAATAAAAGGTTTTCGCGAATGAGGGTCATACCTTAGAAATGGATCTCCATAAAAAAATAGCATCTTTCCCGTGCTAAAGTCTCAGACAATCCACTAGAAACCCTGTACTTCAATTGAAGGACCCGAACCCAAAGGGCATCGCCGTTTGATATAACATTGAAACCAACCTTCATCATAAAAGAGGTGTTGTGATCTTTCAAATACCTCAAGCCAAGACCTCCATGAGTTTTCGGTTGACACACCGAATCCCAACTTACCAAGGCCTTCTTTGCACTGCCATTAGAAGATCCTGAAATGAATTTCCATACAATGCATTCAATCTCTTCACATAGGCCTTTTGGTACCATCATCGGCTGCATATGTAACGACCTCAAAAGTATGGATATTGAAAAATGAGTTATCGGGTCTCCATTTTTAGTAAACGGACTCATAAAATATTTATTAAAAATATTTACGAAGTTAGTTGTGTGTTTAATAAGGTTTTATTTAGGTGAATTTGACTTAATTAGAAGTATTTGAGAAAAAGGATTAAATTGAAAAAGGTGCAAAAGTTTAATTATAGATTAAAAGAAAGTATAAAGGACTAAAAAGGCAATTATGCAATTTTTAAATGTTGAGGCGGTTTAAGTATGAAAAATCTGAGATTTTTATGTTTAATATATTATTATATAATAAAGATATTTTATGTTTTAAATATAATATATTATATTATATTGTTATTATATATTATAAGAGAAAGTAAAAGAAAGAAGAACAGAAAAGAAACAGAGAACAAGACGAAAGCAGGGGAAGAAAAAGGGAAAGAAAGAAAAAGGAGAAATTGATGATTTAAAGCTTGGATGTTTAATTGGTAAGTCAATTTATCCCTTCTCTTTTAATTTTGATGCTTTATAAGTTTTAGAACAAAGCTTTGTTGAATTAAGTTGAAATTCTGGAAATTCTTAGATTTTTAAACATGAGCTATGTGGATCAAATTGATGAATTAGGGGTTTAATTAATGGAATATTTAGTTAGAAATTGATTTTAAGAATTAAATTGTGAAAATGTTTGGAATTAAAGTCTATTACTAAAATTCTGATTCCCAAAGATTATAAAGTAGTTTAAAGTAATAGAATAAAGTGTTTATTGAGAAAAATCAGCTCAGCTGAGAAGTTAATTGAGCAGGGACGAAATTATCATTTATTGAAAGCTTAGGGGAAAAGTTGTAATAAACAGTTTGCACTAAAATAGTTTGGACAGCAGCAGTAGAGTAACTTTGAAAAATCACCAAAAATCGTAGAAGTGGAATTAGAAGTTGAATGAGATATGAAATTAAAGATTATTGAGTCTATTTTCATATGAAAGAAACAGGGAAAGCAAAGGAATTCTGTAATTTGAGATATTTATATTTTTGTAAGACTGGTTTAGAGGGATTTCGGGATCCCCTGTTCTAACTTTAGAAAATCATCAAAAATTGGATAAAAATAATTAGGGGTTTAAATTTATATGTTTAGAATCCTGAATAAGTCTATCTTCAATAGAAATAAACGGGAACATCATCTGAATCTTGTATGAAGAGATAATTAATTTTTAGTGAAGAAGGGTCAGAACTGCCAGACAGTAGAATAGGGGTGACTTTGATGAATAAACTGTACTAATTGGCTAAGCTAAAAATTCTGGAAATTTTATGGTATGAATATATGTGAGCCTAGTTTTAGGAAAAATTAACGGTTCTTCATTTGGAGTTCTATAGCTCTGGAAATAAATAATTTAGTGACTATGACACAAAAGGACAGCTTTGAATAAATTTATGAGTAAAGGATTAAATTGAAATGTGAGCAAAAGTAAGAAAGGATGAATTTATTTTATTATACATGTCTATTTTATTAAATAGTATAGGAAATTTATTTGATTATTTTTTTAACATATAAATGTTATATGTTTATATGAAATTGAAGAAAAAGAAAGGAGAGGACCGAATTGAAGGAAAAGGAAAAGAGAAGGTTAAGGAGTGAGGGAAGAATAACATATATCATTTCAACCTTTTTGTTGTAAGTACTACAAGAATTTTAAATTATTGTTATTTATCTTTTTTTGAAATATTTATGTGAATTATTTAAATATATGAGATTCAGCTTTAATGCCCAAGTAGACGAAATTTAGAACTACTGGGATATTAGTGGCATGCCATTAAGGAACTTTAGCGCGCTCTCTGATATTAGCACGTTGGTGCTCTCTGATATTAGCACGTTGGTGCTCTCTGATTATTAGCACATTGGTGCTCTCTGATTATTAGCACGTCAGTGCTCTCTGTTCACTTGTGCATCGTAATGCACCTCTGTATTTGTTCCGTATATCCGGTGTGTTCTATAAGGTCTACTTTGGGCTAAGAAAGTGAAATGAGAACAAAAGTGAATCACTGATGTGTTAAGGTAATTTTTATACCTTACAAAAGATAAGTTAAATTTATTTAAAGCAATGCATAGTTGAAGAGACTTATATGTGAGTAGATATGCAATAATTGATTGAGTTAAAAATATTTTGATATGATTACTTATTTAATTATTCTTGTAGTGCTTACTAAGCCTTCACCGGCTTAACGCGTTTATTTTAATGCGTAGGTACAATTAGACTAGAAGAGAAGTTCAACTAGAAGATCTCTCATCTCATCACATCCTCAAGGGCTTCAAAAGTAGGTACTATATTTTGTATTAAAATGGCATGTACATATGTAGTTCAAAGGTGTTCCCATGTGATAGGGACTAAAATGTAGATTCTTGAAATTTTATCTATTTTCAGTTACTTGAAGTATTTTGGTATATATGGAATGAATTAATAAACAATAAATATGTTAGTAAAAATGGTTGGTAAGTTAAAATATTATATACAAATGTTTTAATTAAACAGTATCTCGCCATAATTGTTTTGGCACCAAATGTAATAGTCTTATACCGGGTCTGCATGATTGAACCGGGTATAGGGGTATTACAGCATAAAATAGCTTGGAATTGAAAGCAAAACCGATTGAGCTAATGTCACCCTTCTTGCTAAAGAGAGTTGTCTTGCATCCCAGCTAGACAATTTACTACGCATCTTATCAACCACGAAGCGTAACGTATTGTTGGGCGTACCCAGATATGTTCTCAAGTTACTCATCTCCTGAAAACCAAAAAATCTATTGATATTCCTCCCTACACTACCATCAACCCCTCTTGAGAAAAAAATATTCGTCTTCCTCGTATTAATCTAGTGTCCTGAGTAATCACAGAACTCATTGAGAATGTTTTTATTACCCGGGATTGATATTCCTCATCTTGGCCAAAAAGAATCAAGTCATCCGCAAAAAACAGATGTGATAACGGTGGACCATTACGAGCCAGTCTAATAGGGGACCGGTTATCAGCATAAATAGCAACACGATCCTAATTAGATGGAAGAAAAAATTGAATGAACTGTTAAAATTTTAATAGTATTGATGTGACAGTTTGCATAACAATCTACGCATACTTTATTATTAACATTTTTTTTTGTTTTTTTAATTTTTATGAAATACATGTAAATTACCATTTAATTCCCTTAAAAATTTTAATAGTTTGTTCATTCAAAAAAAACACAATTTGGTTGAATTAATTTTTCTACCCAATCAATTTTCTGTTCTTTTTAAGAATTTTAGCCTCTTTCTGTTTTAAAAGAGAACATTAGTACTCTTATAACAATATAAAGAAAAACATAAAAAGAAAAAACAAGACTAATAAGGAAGTGTTAATGGTTTTAATTTTAACGAAATATCAATCTAATATAATATGTAACAACCAATTTTTGCCCGGGGCCCATTTTACAAACCAAACACTTACAAAAAAAAACCAAAACCATGTCAGCCCAAACAAGCCCAAAAGCTAAACCTAAGCCCTAGCCCACTAACCCAAAAAAAAAAACAAAAAGGAAAAACTCTAGCCGCCACACCTAGGGTACCTGCCACTGACCCGCCACCCATGCCACTATGACCTCCACTTACGTTTGCTCCCCACCTGCAAAGAAGACAAGATATAAACAATAAAAAAAATCATTGTAAGAATTCTCTAAAAGCCAAGCAAAAAACATTGTAAGGGAGGATTTTTTTTTCTTTGGCCATTTTCATCAATACAAAAAGAATAGATTCCAAACACAAAAGAAAGGGTACAAAAATAAGCAGTAAACGCAGATCAAGAGGAGAGGTTTTCGTTCTTTTCTTCTTTTCTTTATTTTCGAAACAGTACATATATAAATCTTTATCTATTTTTCTTTCAAAATTAGGTACATATATATATATATATATATATATATATATATATTAAAAAAAAAAGAATTTTTTTACCTAAGAGCCGCCGCGCACGGCGCCGCCGGCGGCGGAGCCTGCGGCGGCGCTTTGTCGGAATGCCCTCCAACCTTTCAGACCTGCAGAGAAACAAAAGAGAGAATCAGTTTTTTTTTTTAACAAAGAAAAGAAATGAAGTAAAAATAAAAATTGGGCCTTATATATTTGAGCAAAACGGTGCGTTTTGGTACCCCCCCTAAGGTGCCCAAAACGGCACCGTTTAGGGCAAAAATCGGAGCTCCGACCCGTGTAGGCCAGGATCCGCGTGTTTTCTTTGAAAAAGGGTTATTTCCCCTTTGGTCCTCCCACGTTTATTATTGTTTCAATCTGGTTTTTTTCTTTTCTTTCACATTTACCACGCAAGTTCTATGTTAATTTCAATTTAGCCCACGTCAATGATGCGCGTTCTAAGGGACGGGGATATTTTCCCTTCTAGTCCCTCCCCTTTCTTCGCGCATTACATTAGGACCCTGATCCATTTTTTTCCCTTTTAAATATGGACCTTTAATTCTATTTTTCTCCTAATTTAGTCCTTTTTGGTTCTCTTTCGTTACTGTTGCCATTATTATTATATTTATTATTATTATTATTATTATCTTTACTATTATTATTATTATTATTTATATTGCTACTATTATTATATTATTACTTGTATATATATATTTACTATTATTATGATTATTATTACTAGTGTGTTAATATTATTATTATTATCTAGATTATTATATTTATTGTCATTAATTTATCAATATTACTGCTATTTCTTTTCCCGCATAACATTGTGCTTCCACGTTATTATTTGTCACATTAGTTTTTTTAACCAATGCATCAAGTTTTCAAATAATTGATATTTCGTATTAAGAATTTGAGAAAATCGTGCCCTAATTTATTGGGTTCCGGTTTTTCTTGTTCAATCTGAATAACGGAATACTCTTTTTAAATCACAATCAAGCTCCAAATAAAATACTTGTTCTCGAGAACTTGAGGTGTGGTGCCCTAACTTACTGGCCACAACATCTAGGTGTCCCGAAATAAGTCTGTTTTTTTTAAACGAAGGCAATATCCCGTATTTGGAATTTCGAGAGATCGAGCCCTAACTTACTGAGTATCGGTTTCTCATTTGTCAAATAACGGGATATCCTCCTCGAACTTGAATCTGAATTTTAAAGTCAAGAGACAAGCTTAGTTTCGAGAGTCCAAAATGTTGTGCCCTAACTTACTGAGTACGACATTTTATATTTTCGAAACAAGAATGTCTTATCATCCACTTTCAATTTGTTCAAGCTTTAAAAAAGAGGATCATATTTTCAAATCTTTTCAAATTTTCGACATTAAGACGTTAGATAATCAATTAGGTACCAATTTTGGGCGTATTGAGGGTGCTAACCCTTCTTCGTGCGTAACCGACTCCCGAATCCATTTTTCGATTTTCGCATACCAAAATCATTGCTTTGATGAGTCAAATTGTTTATTTAAAACAACCACTTTTCGAGGTGACCTGATCACACCTCAGCAAAAAAAGATTGGTGGCGACTCTCGTTTTTCTTTTTAAAGTCGGTCTTGAAACACCCCACACCCGGCCCACGAGCCTGAACCGGATCTGGTATGTTCCTTAAGAAAATCGGCTTCAAATTCTTTTGTTACTTAGAAAATTTTTGTGAATTTTTAGAAAGATATTGGTTTTGGGTTGGGCTTAGGTTGGAAACTCATTTATTTAATTTAGAAAACATTTAATTTTGGTGACAAAACAATTTAGGGTTTATTTTTAAAATAAATTTAATTAAACTTAGTCAAAAATAATTCATAACATAACAACTGAAAATAAAAGCAGCGAAATAAAACCATCCAACTTGGGCCTTATGGCCTTATTACATCATTCAAATCCAAAGATAAAATTGAAAATACTAAAATTGAGTAAAGTCCAAATTCTAATAAATTCTTCAAGTGATGCATGGCCACCTTTAGCTCCTGCCGACCCGGTCCATTACTGCTCATTTCCTGAAAAATAGTCCCACAAAGGGGTGAGTCAACAGACTCAATGTGTACACAAACTAACAATCAACATTCCAGGCATACATATTCATATCAAAGCATATTCAAATCAAATAATGATGCAACCCAACCCAAGCCTATTTGTCCATCCGCTACACACCACCCGTACCTGCCAATTACACCGTGGGGACTACTAAGTCAACCCTCCATCCGCTACACACCATCGAAGGCAGTCGCTGCAGTCGACGTGCTCATCGCCCACTTACGTTGTGTCATTAGACACTATATTCAAATAATGTAACCGAAGTTACCATATTCACGCAATGGGGCCGTAGCCACCATATTTCGTTGGTGAGGCCGAAACCAACACCTTCATTAGTGAGACCGAAGTCAACACCTTCGTTGGTGAGACCGAAGTCAACACCTTCACTTTCTTCCTTCACATATATCCCAAATGCCCCAATTATTTTATAACATATTCCACATACTTAATTTTCATTCATGTTACTAATCACATGTTCAAAGTATATCACATTCATAATCCTATCAAAAGTAGGAAACATACCTGGGTACTCCTTACCACATTTGTGGTACTTAACCACATTCACATACTGATACATATTCATATATTTAATAATTACCACGTAATTTATTGAAGGTTAGTAAGGGTACACACCTGATTCGCTTATTGGATTCCTTGAAATCCCGAGGAGCGATCTTCCGATCTAGATCTTTAACTCCTATATTCGGCCATAGCATATTAATAATCTATTTGGCTTAAAGAAAACCAAAACCTAGTAGGATTTGTGTTACTAATACTCACCTTGTTTGCCGATTTGGATGATTGTAAATCAAATCCCAAAATTGCTAGTATCCCTTTTCCTTGGAATCGGCTAACACTAATTCATGTAACCATGTGAGTTTTCGGCTTTTGAAATAATGAAAAATAATTCCAAATACCAAAATTAAGCCTTGGCCGAATATCACTTACTATACAAATTCCAAATCTGAAGAGGATTCCTTGCCCTATATGTCTGTCGAAATCTTCATGTTAGATCTAATCTAACATATACATCATAACCTTTAATCAAATAAATTTATCTTACCTTAGATCCTTGATCCTTGTATTCGACAGTTGAAGAAACCCTTTTGATGTTGTAGTTGATTGCTCCTTTACTTAGAATCAACAAAGATTCGGCTTTGACAGTAGAACGGAGAAGAAAATAGAAGAAGAAAAGATGGATTTTTCTTAAAGAAAAATACGGCAGAGAGGGGGAGAGAGCTAGGAAAATTCGGCAGAGAGGAAGAGGGAGCAAATGTTGATGAGTAGCCCTCCTGTCCTCCTTTTATAGCCAAAGTTATCAGCCTAGGAGTCCTTTACTTGGCCACCACTCCTCTTTTTGATAATATTATCTCTTTTATTTAAAAGATAAAAGCCTTTAATCCATCAATTATCTCCTCAATTATCTCATTAAAAAAATAATCCTTTATTTATCTCTTATTATTCACATATTTATGTGAATAAAACTCCTTTATTTCTCTCTTATTATTCACATATTTATGTGAATAAAACTCCTTTATTTATCTCTTATTATTCACATATTTATGTGAATAAAACTCCTTTATTTATCTCTTATTATTCACATATTTATGTGAATAAAACTCCTTTATTTCTCTCTTATTATTCACATATTTATGTAAATAAAACTCCTTTATTTATCTCTTATTATTCACATATTTATGTGAATAAAACTCTTCCTTTTCTAGAAACCCATGCCGTCCACCTCAGCCTTCTGGAAGCAAAAAATTAAACTTATTTATTTGCTTCCCAAGTGACTCGAACCCAAGCCCAACAGCTCTTGCACATGGTGCCATTTCCATAGGTCCTAAGTGCCATCTTCAGGCCACTTCTCCAAGCCTGTTTGTGTGCCAAATTTCTCCAACTTTTTCTTTTAAGGCCCTCTTGCCTTTATTTCCTATTTTGAACCTTAAAATTTGACATTTCTGCATCATTTCTAAGTTTCCTAAAATTTTCGATCGGCTCTGTTTACTTGCCATTTTCTTACATTTCCAAGTTTCCAGAAATGTTCATTTCCATTTCTGAATCATTTCCAAAAATGTTCAAGTTTCCAAAATGTTCAGGTTTCCAAAAATGTCTAAGTTTCCAAAATGTTCAGGTTTCCAGAAATGTTCATTTTCATTTCCATCTCCATTTTCATTTCCATTTTCATGCATTTCTAGGTTTCCAAAAGTATCAAAAATTTATTCATAGGACTTGAAACTTGTCATTTCATACAATTAACCTGGAAATGCATAGGCCCTATCCAGGATGTTACAGGTCTGTTTTCCAAACAAAAAAATGGCTTCGACAGCTTGGCGACTCCACTGGGGACCTATGAGAGAGTCGAGCCGTAAAATTGAGTGTTTTCTATCTTGTTGTCGAAAATCAAAAATTTGATTTGAAAATTACGATCCTTTTATTGTATTCGCTTGCGTCATCTCATTTATGGTTTGAGTCTTGTAAAATATTTTGTAGCATATTGCATGACCGCTGGGTCACACTTTTTAAGTGGGAGCAGGAAGCTACTCCTTCGTGAGGTTTTCACCTCCGTGCAGGATAGTGAATCGCTTTCGGAATACATCCGTACCTATGTCTTCGTGAGATTTTCATCTCCGTGCATCCATAGGGAAATGTATCCCCCTGAACTGAACTTGGCCCATATGAGCCTATAATGGGTGAGAATCGAGGAATCTGCTAGTTCGGGTACCCTCCCTTTAGAACCGAACCACATATAGAGAGACCTAGGAGCCTACCCTAGGTAGAGCCACGCCAAACCCCTAGTGGTCACCTGGATAGTTGTTCTGTGTTTGTTATTTCTTTTGCACTGACTTGTTGTCTATTGCGTTTGCTTATTTCTCTTGCACTAACATGTTTTCTCTTGATTTGATTGCATTGCATGCATTTTCATATTAAAGAGGTGTCAATTCGGGTTTGATTGTTGAGTTAGAAAGTTTGCCATGGAAAACGACTTTCTTGATAAAGTGGAAGATAATGCGACTGTCCGAACTTGGTCAGAAACAACTTCATCACTGTCAGAGTCAAGTTAATGACCGAGATTACGTTATGGGCAAACCCGTGGCTCAAATCCAAGAAGTAGCTGATTATCTGTAAACATTGGGGCTTCAAACTAACATACTAAGTGTGAAATACGAGTTGGTATTAAACAGGGGTCAGGAATTAGCTGCGTTGCTTGAGAAAGTTAAAATTCTGGCTATTAGGACAAAGCTGTATTTATAATCTATTTTATGTAAAGAGCTTTGTTTTCTAAAAAGTTTTCTAAATGGAATTGAATTAGAATCGACGTCTCTTTGCATTCATGCATTTGCATTTACATCACATGTATTAAATCTGTAGAAAGATTCTAATATATTGAGAATTATGACAGTTACCCTGGAAACCAACAGAACCCTATCAGAGACGCATCCCTACGGCACAAGAAAGAAGACAAAAGATATGGATCAGAAAATAGAGAAGCTTGAATAACTTCAAAAGGAGATGCAAGAAAAACTTCAGTTGCAAATGCAGGAGTAGTTAGTTAAGATCCAACAGGATATGATGGATCGAATAATGGAATCACAAAAGAATATGATGTCTCAATTGACTCAATTGCTGGCAGACAAAGGGAAAAGCCCTATGGATAATATTGCTGAAAGTAATCAACTTCCTCCTGGCTCTACTCCAACACATACACATGCACCGCCAGAGATAAGCCCACAAAGGCCATCTGTCACTATCAGCCCGCAACAAATTTTAGTCGCAACATCAATACCAAGGAATTTCAAAGACGGCTCAAGTTCTAACCCTGGCCATAATCCAATCAATCACAATGTCCCTGATTTGGATGAGATAGCTGAAAGAGCGAAAATGGAATTACCAAAGCAGCTAGAAGATAAATATAAATGGTTGGAGGAGAAATTTAAAGCTATAGAAAATGCTGGTAACCGTTATGGAATCGATGCCAATAATTTAAGCTTGGTCCCTGACTTGGTGCTCCCGTACAATTTTAAGATAACTGAGTTCGAAAAATACAATGGGACAAGTTGCCCAGAGGCCCATATTACTATATTTTGTAGAAGGATGACGGGATACACTAATAATGACCCACTGCTGATTTATTGCTTCCAAAATAGCCTGGTGGGAGCCGCAGCCAAATGGTATAACCAGTTGAGTCACGCCAGATTTGGTTCATGGAAAGATTTGGCTCAAGCATTCCTGGAACAGTACAGTAACGTAACAGACATGACTCCCGATAGGATCACTCTTCAAGACATAGAAAAAAAAAGGAAATGAAAGCTTTAGGCAATATGCACAGAGGTGGAGGGAGGTTGCCATCCAAGTCCAGCCACCACTTCTAGAGAAAGAGACCACAATGCTCTTTATCCATACATTAAAAGCCCCATTTTTCACGCATATGCTAGGAAGTGCAACCAGGAGTTTTTCGGACATCGTAATGACTGGAGAAATGATTGAGAATGCCATAAAGAGCGGAAAGATAGATGCAGGAGAAAGTGTCAAAAGATCAAGCTCAAGAAATATGGAAAATGAAGTGAACAACTTGAGCAAGCGTTCCAAGTTAGTCGCTGCAGGTCAACCGAGGGTTGCGACCACTGGGCATCAGGGCTCATCAAGTCAAGAATGCAATGCAAAGCAACTCCCATTTACACCGATTCCAATAACATATAGGGAGTTGTATCAAAGCCTATTTGATGCACATATGGTGGCTCCTCACTACATAGAACCAATGCAACCCCCATACCCCAAATGGTATGATTCGAATGCTCACGTATCACGCGGGAATAACGGGTCACTCGATCGATAACTGTATTGCATTTAAGAAACTGATAGAGAGGCTTGTTAAAATAGGGGTTTTGAAGTTCGATGAGTCGACCGGAGTAGTAAATTGTGATAATTGAAGGAGGGGGCAAGAGAGTCTTGATTCCTCAAAGAAGTCATTAAAAGCCTAAAAATCGAGAAGTTAGAACGCCAACAACACATCCGAAGAGAAAACTGGGGCATAAAACTTTCCGAACCCTTACATACTTGGGAGTGTTTTGTATAATAGGACTGTGGAAGAGATCCTTATATTTTTGAGAACCAGTTCAGAGTAATGTCCAAAACACGTTTGTTGCTTTAAGCCTAGGGGCAATAAGAGCCTTTTTTGAAATAGGCTTATGTCTAAAATTGTTATTTCAATAAAATGCATCTTCATTTTCACTCATTACATTTCATGTTCTACATTGTCATACAAATAATCATCCTTAGAATAATTTATTCTTTGGATTTTCTGTCTTCATACCCACAATAGGTACCAAGATATCAATGACATGAGCGACGTTGTTACTAGCTCTCTTTTTAACGAGATATGTGTCAGAGGGATCTAAGGACTTTGAAGATGACAAAAATTGCAACTTATTTCTTAATTTGTTAAGAATAGTAGATCCTACCTTACGAAGTCTCAGCGGACACTACGAGCTAACAAAGGAAGTGAAGATGGAAGCCTAGCTCATCGCATGAATAAGGCAATACATCATTGAGTTATTTTCAAGAATTTAAATATGTTTTTGCATGATCATATTAAGACACACTCGAGAAAATCTCAAAAGAGGTCTATAAGGATGTTTTAAACACATGGCTCTACAATAGCCAGGCGAATCATGAGGTTCGGGTACTATTGATCCACTATGTAAGGGGATTGCATCAGCTTCTCAAAAAAGAAGAAGAAGAAGAAGAAGAAACAGGAAAGACTAAGGCGAAAACTCACAAAGGGCCCTTTGAAACCAAAAGAGATTTGAGTTGAAAACCCGAAAAGGGCAGCTCAAATTTTAATAAAAAAGGGGCATACAGTAGTCTCGCTACGCTTGAAACAATGAAGAGGTATGTTGCGTCTTGGGGCATCGACAAAGTACTCCAGATCCCCTAAACACATATTGAGTTTAAAATGGTCCTCAAGAAGTTTGAACAGAGAAGCTCAAGCTGCAATATCTGGGGCACCTAGTTTCCATTTTACCCATTTTGAGTTTGTTATCTTTGTCTTTTCAAAATACACTATAAATAAACTTTCTTCTTCATTGCATTTGCTAGCTTTGATTAACTTGTTTGTTTCGAGCTATGCTCTCAACAAATTTTAGTTTCTTCCATCATTATGATCTTTTTCAAGCATTTTGCATTAAAATAACGATTTGTGGACTAATAATACTTTCATAAAAGGAGTTTTGCATATTACACTGAAAGCTTCGAAATAATACAATGACCTGAAACAGGACGATTGTTCAGTTAAGGTTTGGAAATATTGGAGAAAGATGATCATCTCTTTGAACATTTTCTTGGTCGAACAAAGGACAAGACACTTCATCGGTGATACAACCTCGACGAATAATGCCAGCCCAGGTACACAAGGAGATCATTCTTGAGAAAATAAAGATGATGCTTCGCATTTATGCAAATATCAGGCATATACATCTGGCCATTATACCCAGCGAACAGTGATTAATCCTATAGCTCAGAGTCGCAACAGGATGGTTGGAAGAAACCAAATGTTGCAATGGAAGGTGCAAACTTCTTGTCCCAGAAGGTACAGTGGAAGGGACTCCGAAGCTACAGCGAGACAAGCTGGCTGAGCAGAATATGATCATTTCTTTGGGTTTTCTGTCAAAGATACCGACTGAACGAGAAGGCATCGTAACGCATCAGTGATAGAACCTTGTTGAACTACGAGCAATGACAACCCAAACATTAAAAGGGGTCATTCTCATGCATTCATGT
The DNA here is from genome assembly GCA_005393395.2 of Gossypium australe. Classification (NCBI taxonomy): domain Eukaryota; kingdom Viridiplantae; phylum Streptophyta; class Magnoliopsida; order Malvales; family Malvaceae; genus Gossypium; species Gossypium australe. The sequence continues at coordinate 8,268,104 of CM016624.1, read as the reverse complement.
AAATATCATTCGTACACATCTAGTTAGGAGTATTTGATTCATTGCAATCATTACATCCTAATCATTTTACATCCTCATGACATTCTGCATTCATGTAAATGTTGTCCATAGCACATGTAGTTAGGAGCATTTGAGTCATCCCGATCATGGCATCCGCATCATTTGCACATTCTACAGGACAGGCTCCTCAAAGAACGAAGGAAGCAAATTGAAGAGTTCAGATTTTGTTCCCTCGAAATGGTAGTGGGGCAGACTGAAGATTGAAGTATTCTTGAAGATAGTAAGGAAGCAAAATTGAAAAGTTCAGATCTTGATCCCTCAAGATGGCAGTGGAGCAGACTGAAGATTGAAGTCTTCCTGAAGATAGTAAGGAAGCAAATTGAAAAGTTCAAATTTTGTTCCTTTGAGATGGTAGTGGGGCAGACTGAAGATTGAAGTCTTCCTGAGATAGTAAGGAAGCAAATTGAAAAGTTCAAAGTTATCACCTCAAGTCCCAGCGGAGCAGGTCGAAGCTACTAATCCCTCCTCCCTGCGTGCATTGAGGATCGAACTTCATTTCCGAGAAGTTTCAGTGAGAAGGTCAAAGTTACGAATCTCTTCTTTCTGAATTTTTATCACCACGAAGTCCCAGCAGAGCAGGTCGAAGTTACTAATCCCTCATCCCTGCGTGCATTGAGGATCCAACTTCATTTTTGAGAAGTTTCAGTAAGAAGATCAAAGTTACGAATCTCTTCTTTCTGAATTCTTATCGCCTCGAAATCCCAGTGGAGCAGGTCAAAGCTACAAATCCCTCCTCCCTGAGTATATTGAGGATCAACTTTCATTTTCGAGAAGTTTCAGTGAGAAGATCAAAGTTACGAATCTCTTCTTTCTGAATTCTTATCATCTTGAAATCCCAGCGGAGCAGGTCAAAGTTACTAATCCCTCCACTCTGAGTATATTGAGGATCAATTTTCATTTCCGAGAAGTTTCAGTGAGAAGATCAAAGTTACGAATCTCTTCTTCCTGAATTCTTATCACCTTGAAGTCCCAGAGGAGCAGGTCGAAGCTACTAATCCATCCTCCCCGAGTGTATTGAGGATCAACCTCTATTTTTGAGAAGTTTCAGTGAGAAGATCAAAGTTACGAATCTCTTCTTTCTAAATTCTTATCACCTCGAAGTCTCAGTGAAGCAGGTCAAAGCTACTAATCCCTCCTCCCTGAGTGTATTGAGGATAAACTTCTATTTCCGAGAAGTTTCAGTGAGAAGATCAAAGTTACGAATCTCTTCTTTCTGAACTCTTATCACCTCGAAGTCTCAGTGGAGTAGATCAAAGCTACAAATCTCTTCTCCCTGAAATCACATTGGAGCAAGTTAAAAAATAAACAAATCTCATCCCTTAGAAGATTGAGGAGGAGCAAATTGAAGCTACAGGTCCTATCTCTCGAAGGCTGCAGTGAAGTGGGTCAAAGCAACAAATAAACAGTGGATTGGAATGAGGCCATCCGAAGAATAAGAGCACCGAAGAATCAAGGCTTGGCCAAGACCGGGCGAAATTGGTTCTTCTATTGTCTTTGCTCTATTCTCGTTTCACGATAATGAGCAAAGAGGGGCAGCTGTAACAACCAATTTTTGCCCGGGGCCCATTTTACAAACCAAACACTAAAAAAAAACCAAAACCATTTCAGCCCAAACAAGCCCAAAAGCTAAACCTAAGCCCTAACCCACTAACCCAAAGAAAAACAAAAAGGAAAAACCCTAGCCGCCGCACCTAGGGTACCTGCCACTGCCCCACCACCCATGCCACTATTACCTCCACTTACGTTTGCTCCCCATCTGCAAAGAAGACAAGATAGAAACAATAAAAAAATCATTGTAAGAATGGCTATAAAAGCCAAGCAAAAAACATTGTAAGAGAGGATTTTTTTTTCTTTGGCCATTTTCATCAATACAAAAAGAATAGATTCCAAAAACAAAAGAAAGGGTACAAAAATAAGCAGTAAACGCAGATCAAGAGGAGAGGTTTTCGTTCTTTTCTTTATTTTCGAAACAGTACATATATAAATCTTTCTCTATTTTTCTTTCAAAATCAGGTACATATATACATATATATTAAATAAAAAAAAAAGAATCTTTTTTACCTAAGAGCCACCGCGCACGGCGGTCGCCGGCGACGGAGCCTGCGGCGGCGCTTTGCCGGAATGCCCTCCCCCCTTTCAGACCTATAGAGAAACAAAAGAGAGAATCAGTTTTTTTTTTAAACAAAGAAGAGAAATGAAGTAAAAATAAAAATTGGGCCTTATATATTGGAGCAAAACGGTGCGTTTTGGTACCCCCTAAGGTGCCCAAAACGGCACCGTTTAGGGCAAAAATCGGAGCTCCGACCCATGTAGGCAAGGATCCGTGTGTTTCCTTTGAAAAAGGGTTATTTCCCCTTTGGTCCTCCCACATTTATTATTGTTTCAATCTGGTTTATTTTCTTTTCTTTCACATTTACCACGCAAGTTCTATGTTAATTTCAATTTAGCCCACGTCAATGATGCGCGTTCTGAGGGACGGGGATATTTTCCCTTCCGGTCCCTCCCCTTTCTTCGCGCATTACATTAGGACCCTGATCCACCTTTTTTTCCTTTTAAATATGGACCTTTAATTCTATTTTTCTCCTAATTTAGTCCTTTTTGGTTCTCTTTCGTTACTGTTGCCATTACTATTATCTTTATTATTATTATTATTATCTTTACTACTATTATTATTATTATTATTATTATTATTATTATTATTATTATTATTTCTATTGCTACTATTATTATATTATTACTTGTATATATATATTTACTATTATTATGATTATTATTACTAGTGTGTTAATATTATTATTATCTAGATTATTATATTTATTGTCATTAATTTATCAATATTACTGCTATTTCTTTTCCCGCATAACATTGTGCTTCCACGTTATTATTTGTCACAGTAGTTTTTTTACCCAATGCATCAAGTTTTCAAATAATTGATATTTCGTATTAAGAATTTGAGAAAATCGTGCCCTAATTTATTGTGTTCCGATTTTTCTTGTTCAATCTGAATAACGGAATACTCTTTTTAAATCACAATCAAGCTCCGAATAAAATACTTGTTCTCGAGAACTTGAGGTGTGGTGCCCTAACTTACTGGCCACAACATCTAGGTGTCCCGAAATAAGTCTGTTTTTTTTTAAACGAAGGCAATATCTCGTATTTGGAATTTCGAGAGATCGAGCCCTAACTTACTCAGTTTCGGTTTCTCATTTGTCAAATAATGGGATATCCTCCTCGAACTTGAATCTAAATTTTAAAGTCAAGAGACAAGCTTAGTTTCGAGAGTCCAAAATGTTGTGCCCTAACTTACTGAGTACGACATTTTATATTTTCAAAACAAGAATGTCTTATCATCCACTTTCAATTTGTTCAAGCTTTAAAAAAGAGGATCATATTTTCAAATCTTTTCAAATTTTCGACATTAAGACGTTAGATAATAAATTAGGTACCAATTTTGGGCGTATCGAGGGTGCTAACCCTTCCTCGTGCGTAACCGACTCTCGAATCCGTTTTTCGATTTTCGCATACCAAAATCATTGCTTTGATGAATCAAATTGTTTATTTAAAACAATCACTTTTCGAGGTGACCTGATCACACCTCAGCAAAAAAAGATTGGTGACGACTCCCGTTTTTCTTTTTAAAGTCGGTCCGTTTTTCAAACAAAAAGATGACTTCGACAATATAAGTTCACAATCAAAGCAAAAGAAGTCATAATAGTTTAGGTACACAGAATATAGGTCTTGGATTACAAAAATAGTACCGTGAGTAACAATTCTTTTTTAATTTTTAATTTTTAATATCATGCTTTTGTGGATGTATATAATTATTTTTAAAAAATTTAAATTTTTTTAAAAAATAAAAATTATTAAAATAACTTGCATGTTTTAAAATAAGTTGTTTTAATTTTTCAAATTTTTAAAAATGGGTAAAATATATTAACATTACGTTTTGTTAATTAAACATATATACAAATTAAATATATTTTTATTGTACTTTAATTAAATAAATATTTCATTTAAGTAAAAATTTGAATTTAAAAAATTTAAATTTTATTAAATATATTTTAATGTTTAAAAATGGAATAAAAAAACTAATTATATATATAACGTCGGCAGCAGTTGTTTGAATGTTACATAGAAGAGCAAAGTAGTGATGATCTACAACATTTAATAATATTGATCACAAAATATACTTTCAATTAACTATTAACAAAATCACATAATATGAAAATCGAAAAGCGAAGACGATACATCATATATTTTTAACAATATTTTAATTTTAATTTAATTTTTTATTATATTATTTAAAATTTTAATTATATGATGTAAAATATATTTTTATGAAAAAAGTATATTATTTAATAAAATAAAAATTAAACGTGCATTTGATATTCTTGTACAAAAACTTCAATTATAAATTTTTATTATTGTAATATTTAAATTATCATATGTTATAATTATTTTTAACATAATAATTACTCTACATTAATTAAAATATATCATTAATAAATCAAATACTATAATATCTTGCAATGCCAATTCATTTTTTTCTTTCTTTAAAAATTTAAAATCATTAGTCGCTAAATTACGAGTAAGTAATTGTTTTGGTTGTTTAACTAAAATAAGTTACAAATTGGTCACTGAATTATTTGAAAATTTTCATTGAACTCATTAAATTATTCAAAAGTTTTTATTTAAGTCATTAAGATGCTAGCTTTAAAAATAAAAATAAAAAGTTCCTCCAACAAGCTCCAAGCGACAATTCGATGACCAGTATAGTAGATTACTACCCCATCAACAAGTCTAAGAATATACCTTAGATTCAGGTTGATTTGATGATCAGTTTCAGAGATTGGAGAAAAATTTGTTTGAATTTTGATTCACAGATTCGTAACGTCCAAAGTTGTTTCATAAAACAATTGAATTGTGGAAGAAAAGAGGAAAGAATTTTTTTTTTTGTATAGGTAATGCAAATAGAAAAAGTCATATAATATTAATTTTAACTGTTAATAATTTCAATAAACACTTTTGAATAATTTAGTGACTAAATTGTAATGTTTTTAGTTAAGTGACCAAAACGAAATTTTACTCACAATTTAGTGGTTAATGGTGTAATTTAACCTAATAATTAAGAGGTAAAAGTTTCTTTTGCGAGTTATCATTGGCCACAACAATAATTATTACTAATACATGGAAAAGATCGCCTTAATTATGTTTTTTATTTTCTTTTAATTTTTTGGGCAAATTTATAGAATTTATTCCATCAAAATCTCATAATCCCTAGCCTACAAACCAGCAATATGAGTGTGTATATATATATAAATTTCTTGTGAAATTGGTTTTACTTCACTTCAAAAGCAACATCAAATAATTACACTCACCATGGATTTGATAATGACATGATCTTTTATATAGATTTTGGGCAAAAAAAAGTTGTCATTTAATTAAGGCAAGTTTTTTAGGGTGGAAATGCCTACACAATTAAGACAAGTACAAGCTTGAGGGGTCACTCATGCTTATTTTATTTGTGCTAAATATTATATTTTTGTCTTTCTATTTTAGAATATCGTAATAAATATATGTTTGATTTTTGTTAAATTTTTATTAAAGTGGTGGCACGAAATCGAGTAAAAGATTTTATAATAATATAGATATATTTACTACACTATAATACACTTATGTATAGATGAAAAAAATCATGTACAACATAAATAAGGATTTGGTTAAAATAGTAAATTTATAGAATTTTGGATCCAAATATTATAACTTTGTTTATTTCTCTAGTCTTAAATAGGATTATAAAAAGATAAAAACATCATTATTTTACACACACAAAAAAGAATATCATTATAATTATAATATTTATTATTTTATAGATGAAATGAGATTTTGAGAAATTTTTAATTGCGTTGGGATGTAAAATATACTATAAATAGATTACCAATATATATTTAATATATAAAACTTAATTGAATTAGTGTCATAAATCGACGAAATATCAACATAAAAAATTATTTTTAGAAATAGATCATAATAATATGAGGTTATTTTAGTTTTTTATATTTTTATTAAAATAAAAAAATCATAAATGATAAGATTTGAAGCTAAATTGTTATAAATATGCATTACCATTTTAGCAAAAAATTCTTTTATTTTTACAAAAAAAATTTAATATAAACATTTTTTTTATACAGTGTATCATAATATACTTAATAAAGAAAATTGTTTTGAAATACAAAATTGCAGATAATTAATATCACTAATATAATCTAAATAATTATTCATTAAAAAGAAAAATTAGTACTAACCAAAAGGGAGTCAAAGTCAAACTGACCTCTCTGATAAAGGTCAATAAAAATTCATATAAAATAATTTAAACTTAAGATTCTCTAAAAAGTGTAAAAAGTAAGCTGTACATTTGGGGGTAGTACGTCACTGCAAAAAGTGAAAAAGGTAAAGCCAAAGGAACTGTTTGAAAATATTCCAAATCAACTCGACTGAAAGTTTATTTTTCTTAAAAGGTGAAAATAAAAAAAATGTGGGATTGAAAAATTAGACAAAAAAAACTATTTAAATTTAAATTTCGGTTTTTATTGAAATAATAACAATTTCATTAATTCAAAACGATAATTACATAAAATTAGTGGGTACCAAATTAAAATAATAACACAACTCATTAAACATCATTAATTGAGTACAAACAAGAAAATGCACCAAATCAATAGTAATCAAAGCTCTTTATTTCAATTGTTCTAAAGTTGCATATAAGAAAAACTTAATAGAGAAGATATAAGGATGAGAAATAAATTGATTGTACAAAAAATATATCATTGTGGTTAACTATTAATGATGGTATTCTAATCTAATCACTATCAAACTACATCAATAATAAATTATGATTGGTGATGCACAAAACTAGCCTCAAAACCAAATCAATAAATGTTACATTGGTCCAATTTCCTCCAAATCTCTCAAAAAACAAAATTAAATCAAAGAATACTAACAACTACTAACACCATCATTACTATTAGAGAAAACAAAGCAGACAATTGTCACTGCCACTGCCACTACCACTACTTGAAGAAAGCAAAATGGAATCATACACATGCTTTCGTTGATAGCACTTAACAAAATCGATCCGTTAGGAAAGCCATTGTGAAAGCGATTAAAAAAGCAAAAAAAATCATATTTAAAGCAATTATTTTCATTTGATACAAAGGTGGTAAGAGTTTTTTTTAATAACATATGAACCACATAAGAAAAAATAACATATGAATCACATAATCCTAAACCAAAATCCTTTTTGGAGGTTGTTCAAATAATTGTAATGTAACACCCTTAACCCATATCCGTAGTCGAAATAAGGTTACGGGGCATTACCGAAGTTTACAGATCAAGTACAAACATTTCATATCATTTCTCATTCATATCAGAAACAAATTATAATATATCATATTGTCCCTTATATGAACCCTCAAGGCCCAAAATATGCAATAGAAATAAGTCGGGACTAATCCAGGTGCTCAAAGAATTTTTTGCAAAATTTCAAAAATTTTCTTAGGTGTAGGGGTCAAACGCCCGTGTGGTCAGGACGTGTAGCTCACACGGCCAAGAGACACGCCCGTGTCTCAAGCCGTATGGGCATTCGAAATAGGACACACAGCCGTGTCCCAGCCTGTGTTAGTACCCGTGTAATTCTCTGACTTGGGTCACACGGCCAAGTCACACGCCTGTGTGCTAGGCCGTGTATAGGTGCAGAGTCACACAGCCAAGCCACACGCCCGTGTGCCAAGCTGTGTGATCAATTCTGAGCATTCTGTTTTGAAATTTACAGATGCAGGAGACACACGACCAAACCACACGCCCATATGCTAGGTCGTGTGTCACACACGGCTGAGATACACGCCCGTGTCTCTACCCGTGTAAACGAAAATAGGCCATTTCCAAGGCCACATTTCTCACCCAATTTGTCTTCCACTTACATTAACACTTAAACACATTCACCAACCAATTCAATACATTCAAATCAAGTCAAAATCATGCCTTAAACATAACATGTTACCACACATAACCAATGTACTCTTAGGTACCTCAAATGACAATTTATTATCATGTCTACTTAGTGTTCATATTTACCTAAATAACCAAATGCATATATGCAAAATCAAACTCAATACTTCTAACATGATAAATCCACTTATATATACATCAAAACATATCAAACATAAGTCATTCAAATGGCTATCATCAATCAAACATTTACATGTCAACATTTCGGCTAATTAACCTATACATGCCATTATAACCGAAATGAGTTTACTATTTATACCGAAATGAGTCGAGGGATAGTGTGATGTTGCTCCGACTAACTTCTAACCAAATTGAGTTTCCAAATTACTATAAAACAGAGGAAATAAAACAGAGTAAGCATTTAATGCTTAGTAAGTTCGTATAATGGGAAATTAACTTACCATTCATTTACATTTAAAGTAAGCATGCAAAATTTATCCAAAAAAATTTGACAATTTGCCTAAACACATATAATCTCAAGAAACATGTTAGTCATGTACTTCATGTGAATATCAAGAAACAAGGATAAGCTCATCATGTAACAATTTTCATATATATATGCTTTCCACATCAAATATTCATACAACATGTACATTGTAACACCCCTGACCCGAGTCCGTCGTTGGATTAGGGTTAAAGGCGTTACCGGACAGGTCAGAAACATTTACAGAAATTTCATACAACCATTCATTATTCGCAATCATAGCGTCCCTTAAATAGGTCAACGAGACCTTAATCATGCTTTAGAGTAGAGCCGGGACTAAGCCGAACACATACAGAAATTCTCGAAAATTTAAAACTTTTCTAAGTTATGAAGGCCACACGCCCGTGTGGACAGGCTGTGTGCCTCCCACGGCTACTAGACACAACCGTTTGTCCTGGCCGTACCAAATCAGGGCATGTATACTGACTTTTCCACACGGCCACTAGGCACGCCTGTGTACTATGGCCGTATGCTTTTAGGCCATATACTGATTTAATCCCACGGCCACCAGGCACGTCCGTGTGCCAAGGCCGTGCACACTTAACTAGATCCTGTCATTTTCCCACGGCCATTAGGCACGCCCGTGTTCCATAACCGTGTTGGCAAAACAAGCCATTGCCAAAGCCATAATGCCACCTACAAAATGGTCAATCCCTACAAGCAAATTACCAAATCATTTCATGCATATTTTGCAACCAAAACATATCAAAGAAATCATCAAATCTTCACTTACAATTGTAACTTCAATCATACCAAATTGAACAACTAAACACATAAGCAATTAAGCATGGTTCATCCATCTATACTTTTCACTTATTCACTATTTGATCAATCAAACATATTCATCAAGCATTCATATGCTATCATGCCATACCAAAACATGCATCATTTTCATATATATGCTCAAGCATATTACCAATACTTATCTAGCCACATCTCATGGCTATTATACACATTTCAAAAGATAACCAAAATGACTAGTCTATACATGCCATATCTAACTTTACACATATTTCAAAAGATACCAAAATAAATTTAGGTAGTGTGATGACGATCCTCGACGGTCCTGAGCCTTCAGTAGTTTTGACGATCTATAAAACAGAGCAAACACACACACAGAGAGTAAGCTTACAAAAGCTTAGTAAGCCATTTACAAATAAACTTAACATAAAATGCACATATCATATTTATACAATGACCATAATGGTTCTCATGGCATATACATCTCATATAGCATTTGGCTCACTTACTTAGCCATAACTTATCACATTACTCAACTCAAATACCATATATACACATAGCTCATCTAAGCATAATTTCACATATCATCTCATCATTCCGTTCCACATATTCATTTTAAGTAAGTTCATATAGATACTTAACTTTCATGCACACCTTGTGTACTTATCAAACATACCTGAAACATTTATATATTCACGTAATCGTTCATAGCTCGGAATTGCCCGTTGAACCTTTCAGAATCTAATAGGATATACAGAATACTCAGAATAGTCGTACAATGCCAACGTCCCAGATGTGGTCTTACATGTAATCAGATGTCGATGTCACTATCCCCGATAGGGTCTTACACGAATTAATACGATGCCGATGTCCCAGACATAGTCTTACACGTAAAGCTCATATCAATGCCAACGTCTCAGACGTGGTCTTACACGAAATTTCGAATCAATGCCAATGTCCTAGACGTGATCTTACATGATAAAACAGAACAGATAGCTATGTCATGACATAGCTAATCCTATCTATTCCTAGGTTCGTACGGGACTTTTCGGACATTATCACTATGTCGATCTTATCTCGGAATTCATGTACACATCATCTCGTAAACATTCATCGTAATCAATAGTCATATAAACATACAAAATTCAATACAAATACGTTTATTTGCATAATGACTTACCTCGGATTCGAATATTCGTTCGGACTTGTTTATTCGACTACTTTCGCTTTCCCGCGATCTAAATCTGTTTTCTTCAGTTCTTGATCTTAAATTTAGACAAAGGCTTGTCGAAACCTAAGAACATTTTCTTCTTTTCTTTCCTTGCTATATTCGGCCAAATGAGATGAACAATGGCCATGTTTTATGTTTTATCATATTATAACATACATATTAATTCATTTACCTTATTAGCCTTTCATTAAACAAATAAAACAAACATTCATTAAGACACATTTGTCTTTTGTCCATCCACTATCTAAATATTGACATATTTGCCTCATAAGGCTTCCTTATTAAAAAGCCACAACACATAGGTACCTTAACAAATAGTATGCTAGTTTTGCATTTAATGCAATTTAATCATTTTATCAAACTGAGCATACAGACGGACAAATTAGCTTATGGAAATTTAGCACATGCTTAATCACACATCAAAGGCACATAAAATAATATTAAAATATTTTACTGACTTGGATTTGTGGTCCCAAAACCACTGTTCCGACTAGGGTACAAACTGGACTGTTACATACATTTCCATAACAACTCATCTCAAGTTTCAATTATCTCATGTCGGAACTTTGCCCATTGAATTTACTTAAAATATCGATGGATACACAGGTAGTACACTCGAAGTGTACAAAACTGTAATACATCAATTTATATTCAGGAATGCTCATACGAGCATATAAACGAGAAGCTCTCTCTCAAGCCTTATAACGGGAAGCTTATCTGGGCTGTATAACAGGAAGCTCATAAGAGCCATAATTAGGAGGCTCATGCGAGCCAATAATGGGTAGCTCCGAGGAGCCATTAATCAGGAAGTTTCGAATAACCATATATCGGGAAATTCAAGAGAGCCAATATCGGAAAGCTCCGGAGACCATTAATCAGGAAGCTCATGAAATAACCTTTAATCGGGAAAATCACGAAGAGTCATATATCGGGACGCTCATAAGAGCTGTGGTGTGTCTACAATACATGCATAATTACAACCAATCGGGATGCTCCAAAGAGCTATTAATGGGAAGCTCGCAATAACCATATAACGGGAAGCTCGAAAGGGCCCAATTATGCTTATGATAGCTAATAACGGGACGCTCTTTCGAGTTGTGGTGTGTCCACAACATATGCATGACCACAACCAATTCGGGAACCCTATATCCATTAAATCTCATTTATCCAAACAGGACTTATTATTTATCAAGTATTATTGGATACGTGATCAATTTCATACATACGACATTTATACAATTCACATATACAACATCCAATTCAAACATATAAATATACACAATTTAGTTACACGAACTTACCTTAACAAGTGTTCGTGAATTGTAATCTACTAATCCGATACTTTTTCTTTTCCTCGATCCAATTTCGTATTTAGTCTATCCGAATCTATACAAGTAAATTTAGCTCAATTTAATACAATTCATATTCAATTCAATCCAATTCACATCTTAGGCAAAATTACTATTTTGCCCTTATACTTTTATTTAATTACGATTTTGTCCCTAGGCTCGGAAAATGAAATTCATGCAATTTAATCCTCATTCCAAGTCTAACTGATTTTTACATACCACAACAGCAGCCCATGTATTTCACAAAATTCAAAATTTTTCCATAAATTTTTCATCATTATAATTTAGTCCCTAAATCACAATTTCATCAAAGTTCTCTTTACAAAAGTTGTTTATCTATCAACAACCTTTCATTTTCTACCATAAAACTTCATAATTCATGCATGCTCATCCATGGAAAAATCCTAGTACTTTGATAACTTTGCAAATTAATCCCCGAGATAGCTAGATTAAGCTATTACGATCTCGAAAATATGAAAAATACTAAAAACAGGACCAAAATGCTTACCTAATTAGGCCAATTAAGCTTGCTCAAAAACTCAACACCATAGCTAGGGTTTCTATCTTTTTTAATTGGGAAAGATGATGATAAATGATGATATTAGATATTTATTTATTTATCATTTTTTTTATTTTATTCACTTTTCAATTTCATCATTTTCTTTATTTAATTTTCCATGGATGACTAAGCATACTTATTTACTAACTCTACTAATTGGTCTATTTTCCATATAAGGACCTCAAATTTTGAATTCCATAGCTATTTGATCCCTATAGCTACTAGAACTCAACTTTTGCATTATATGCAATTTGGTCTTTTCCCTCTAATTTGACATGTAATCTATAAAATTTCTCTATGAAATTTTCATACGAAATTTCAATTATAATGCAGATCATAAATAATATTAAAATAATTTTTTCTTCCATACTCGAATTTGTGGTTCCGAAACCACTATTCTGATTTCACTGAAAATAGGCTATTACATGTAAAGTGTCCTTATTACTATGAGCCAATTTTGCAAGATAACCCCTAACTTTACTGTCTTCTCTGGAAACATGTTGGATACGCTATTACACTGCCCTTGCCAATATCTGGTGGATTCATCTGACCAAAACTGAGTTCGAGTCCCTTAAGGGATTATCTTGAATAGCCTGAATTGCCTCCATACTATCTGTATTAATCAACACTCTGTCATGGCCCCAATCCAATAGAAGAGCCAATCCATCAAATATACCCTATAATTCAGCCTCCAAGATTGAACAAACCTCTAAAAACCGATTGTATCCTAAAATCTATTTCCCACTCCGGTCACATATAACTTCTCTTGCAGCATCAGAACCTGAGTCCACCTGAACTGTGCCATTAGTGTTCAACTGGATCCAATTACCTGTCAATATTGAAGAGGAATTTGTTACATACCTATTGAGCATAGTTGTCTTATAAATAGAGGCATATTGTTTAACTCAACTATATGAGACTTTGACCACTTCATCGGCACTCCAAGGGACACCTTGAAACACATGTAGATTACGATTTTTCCAAATGCGCCAGGCGACTAGCCCAAAAGACATGGTTAATCCACCTTACCTAACGAAATCCTCAGTGATTTTGCAAGTTAGCCACAAGCCACTCTTTCAATTCTTTAGAGAAAAACTATTTATGCTTACCCGTTGGAATTACCTTTAGCCAAACCATCCTTGGAGTCTTGACTACAAAACCCACACGAACTATTATTCTTTATGCCCCTTCTCCAAACATCATTGGTAAGAAGACGTTCTTTAAACATCATCTAGATGAAAAATATAACTATTTGTGGATCTTGAAACTTTCACGAAATTCGTCATAACCCATTTTTTGGATTCCACGTCAACTCACAAAGTTTCCAGTAGGCACTTTTAAGAGTGAAAAAACTTGTTGAAGTACCGGCCCAAGTGATTCTATCGACACTGTTGATGGTGTGAGGGGGGAATCCCCACAATCCTCCTAATTATACCTTCTGGTAACCAGAGTCAGATTCCAAATGACCATCTTCTATAACCATATCCCTAAATAAGCAGTCCATCTCAAGGTTATCATGGGACGGGATTCGACCGACCAACGGACCAACATTCGAAACCCACGGGTCCGGTCAACATTTAACACTGCTATCATTTCCCACAGACCAAAGAGCATCTTCCTCATCCTCTAGAATTCCATCTTGAACCCTATATTTTGATAGAAGTATACACACCCATAGAGCATTAGAGTTCATCATCAAATTATACCCAAGCTTCAACATAAATGAAGTGCTTCGATCCCTTAAATGCCTAAGGTCTAGTCCCCCACAAAATCGGGGTTGGCAAATAGACTTTCAATTAACCATTGTCACATTCTTTCTCCTACTCGAGAACCCTAAGATAAATTGCCTAACCGAACTCTCGATTTCATTACAAATACATTTAGGGATCATAATGGACAACATGAAGTAGCTTGGAATCAATAATAAAACAAACTGCGCAAGAATGGTCCTACTTGCCAAAGACAATTATTTAGCATCCCAACTGTACATCTTACTCCGAACTTTTTCCACTACAAACCTCAAAGTACTATTAGTTACTTTGTCATGAAAAAGGGGTACCCCCAAGTAGGTTATAAGATTCTGAACCTTGTGGAAACCAAGAACACTGCTGAGCTGCTCCCCCCATCTCCTCTCTAATTCATTTAGAAAAGAAAATGTTTGTCTTCCACTCATTGACTTGGTGACCAAAATAACCATAAAATTTTTCCAAGATCCCCTTGATAATCCTAACTTGTTGCATTTCTACTTGACCAAAACTAATGAGATCATCTGGGAAAAATAGATGAAAGCAATGTGGTCATGACCGAGATAAATGAATAGGCTTCCACTGCCTCGTATTAATGGCAGAATGGATGCCTTGACCTAACCATTCTATGCACAACACAAAGAGGTATGGGGATTGTAGGCTCCCCTGCTGAAATCCTTTTGCAAGCTAAAATTTTTATGTTGGGACTCCATTCCACATGATCTACATTTCGTGATAGCAGACATAATAATGTTACGAAGAAAAGCAAGAATACTTGTAGCCTGAAGAGAAGCATTAATGAACTCCCATCGCACCTGTCATAAGCCTTCTCCAGATTGATTTTGATTGTCATCCAATTTCTGTTCTTCTTCTTGCTTGTTATGGAATGAATGACTTCTTGCACTATAAGAACATTATATGTGATATTCTTTTCCGAAAGGAATCCAACCTGCTTTTGCGCAATGATCCTTAGAAAAAATACTTTAAAATGATTGGCAATGACCTTCATTACCAGCTTATAAAGGACCGAGCATAAGCTAATAGGCTAGAAATGAGAAAAACTTTTAGGATTTTGAACATTGGGAATAAGAACAATTAAAGTGTTGTTCAATTTCGGATCAATAGCTTTCCCGGCAAAAACCATCTTGACCCAATTAAAAATCTTGCTCCTAATATGGTCTTATTGATGCTAAAAAAATAAAACGTGAAACCCATTACTGCCCGATGCCTTTAACAGAGCCATATCAAAGAGAGTTGTCTTAATTTCCTCCACAGTGTCCTTCTTACTTAAGAGTTGTACCTCACCAGGCTCGAGCTTAAGAAATGAACTAGATGGAAGTCCCCTGATTGGACTCGGTAACTCACCATATAGCCTCTAAAAAAACATAATTGCCTCAAGCTGAATGGCCTCCTCATAAAAAAGTCATTATCCACTATCATTCCTCAGTGTAGTGATCCTATATATGCTTTCTCGTGTGAAGCGTAAGCTTATAAAAGAATTTGATATTCCGATCACCCAAGAATAACCAATCACACATTGCTTTTGTGTTAAAAAGGATGACAAGTGGTGTTAAAAAATTCACTACGTATCAAATAATTATCCATAAAACTTAAATTTGGGTTATTATTAACTTCGTTTCACTTGTATCATAGCAATGTAGTGAAAAAAAATTTGTTTCAAATATAATTTTTATTCATAATTTAAAAATTATAATTATTAAGCTAGCTTAATTTTTATTTTTAATTAATGTATTTAAAAAGTACTAAAAATTTGAACATATTGATAAAATATATCATTTTAATTTATAAAGTTGATGAACATAATTAATTCGAATCATTATAATTGGATTCGATTATATATATAATATCTATTTTGATTTTAATTTGCTTCTTTTAAAATTGAAAACTACAAAATTATTTATAATTCTTTCTCATACCGTGTTTTTTAAAAGAAAATAAAAAAAGACAGAACAGCATGAAATGCTGAATTTTTGTCTGTAATACAAATGACTAAGCAAAAAACCTGACAAATGAATTTTGAAGCAAGAAATTGTGAAACATAAAATAAGGGTTTTGTTTAACCCATGTTACCCAATCCAAATTATAATAATAATAAATCTGGATCAGTTGTGGATCTAGAAACTGCCCCGAATAAATAAATAAATAAAACCCTTTTTTGTTATTTATTGATAACCATTAGCTGGCACTTGCTTATAGACCATAGCCGAAAGCAAAACCCAAGCCAACTCAAAGCAAAGAAAAACACAGCAATGGAGAGAAGCAAAACGATGATGATGGCTGTGGCAGCTGTCGGATTGGCTTTAGTGTTAATGGTGCCACAGGCCGATGCTACAAGGTACATTGTTGGAGGGGGAGGCATCGGTTGGACTACTAATGTCAATTACACTGTCTGGGCTCGAGGAAAGCACTTCTACAATGGCGATTGGCTTTGTAACTTCTTAGCTCTTCTTTCCCTTTCATCTATCTTTAGATCTGCTTTTCTTTCTTCTTGGTTTTTCGTCTCAGTATATTAGCTTGTTTTCTGGGTTTTTTTAGTTGATTAATTGACAGATCTGGATTTGGGTTGTTTAGAAATGAATTGATTGTCTCAAATCTTGGACTTTTTGTCTTGGTTCCCCGGAAAACTACAGCTTACCTGCTAGTTTTAGTAATATTTCTTGCTTCATCTTATTAATCACTGTTGTGAACTAAGAAAAAAAAAAGGGATTTGGACACTATCTGCCTCGTCGAATAATCAAGAACCGGATCGATGTTACTCCGATTCTTTATTTTTTTCTCTTGAGTTTTTCTATTCGATATTTGTGTCCAATGCATATCTACATACTAGTGTGAGGATACAAGTCTCAAGGAATCCTTCAAACACACAGAAAAATAGTAGAAAATTTTTAACATGCCATCCGACATTCGTAGCAGAATTCAAGCAAGTAGATATTAAAGAGCTATCCTCAGCTCTCGGGATTGGATAACATAACCTGAGAGAAGAGGCCATTATGTTAAAAGGATTGGCTACCATTTAGTTGCTGTAAACCTGATTTTGAGTTGAATTTGATTTGAATTATGGTTTAAAACCTGGCTAATTATTAACTATCAATCTTGTTTGTTTGTTTCCAGTTTTTGTATATGATCGGAACCAGATGAATGTGCTAGAGGTGAACAAGACCGACTACGAGTCATGCAATGCTGATCATCCTCTTCACAACTGGACAACCGGAGCTGGAAGGGATGTGGTTCCGCTTAATGTGACTCGCCACTACTATTTCATTAGTGGCAAAGGATTCTGCTACAGCGGCATGAAGCTAGCAGTGCGTGTTGAGAACCCTCCTCCGCCTCCAAAAGCCGCTCCATTGAACGAAAAGAGTGGCTCCTCACCAAGTTCGATTGTCTACAGAGGCCAGCTTGTTTTACCAGCTGCTTTCGCCATCGCCGCACTGTGGGATGCATTCGTTCGAATCTGGTAGTTTCAGGATCGAGATCGAACTTGGACAATTCCTTCATCAATTGTGAAACGAATCAAATCAAATTCCATTTCTTCTTAAATTACTGGTGTGGTTTTTCATTTCATTTTTCATCTGTTTTCATGAGAGTTGACATGAATGAAACTAGCTTTAGGAGAGGTTTTGAACTTTGAAATGTAATTAAGGTTTGCTGATAGGGAGGCATTTGAAAAATGCTTTCTTTGTTGGGGAAATTATTGCTTGAATTTGTGGCAAAATGCAATGTTATTGAATTCTAGAAATGAAATTAAAAGTTCATGGGATCCATCTTTGTTAAATACACCCGACTGGTCTACCATATACTATTCAACTGGAGATTCGTCGCATAAAAAAAAAAAGAATTTCATTATTTTAATCAAAAATAATTTTGTTCGTGATGAGATTTAAGCTTTGAATTGTTTAAATTTATATTAAAATTTATAACATATAATCAAATACACGATTTTATTAAATATTTAATATTAAAATTATAGTCAACATAAAAAAAAAGTATACGACTCTAATTTCCGGTCTGAATTATGAGACACTGGGTCCAATGCAGCGTGTGGTTGGTTAGGTCAATGTTATCCGAAAAATGGCCACTGATTTCGGGACCCTGTTTTTCTCTTACATTTTATTGCTTAAAATGGACAAACTTTGTGCTAAAAAACCACTCTCTCCACCATCTTTGGTCCACAAAAGTTTCCTTTTTTGCTATACAATTTATTTCATCAATTTCGTAATTCAAGAAAAATGAAATTAATCATTTGTGTAGATTTAAAGTTGATTCACAATAAGAACCCTATGTGATGGTCATATGTGGTATGAGTTCTAGTCATGTTGGTTGTTTAGGTTCTGCTCTGTTATTAAAAGTTGATTCACAAGAGGTACAAGGTTTTATACTTATACTTGTAAATATTTTTCCCTTTTATATACTTGTTTAATTATATAAAAAATTCATGATTTTGAACATAAAAAAATAATAATTAAAATATAATAATAAATAGAAAGTAATATTACATCATATTAAAATATAAATATATAACATTTTAAATATGATCATGATATGTTGAATTGATATAAATATAACATGAAAGTATGAATTGCTTTATTTATTTAAGACTTTTGAAATGATCAAAATTCACTACATTTTTTAACACCTCGATTATCCAATGTATATTTTCATTAAGTTCTTGTAAACTCTTCGAAATTTTATCAATTAAATGGAATGTCTCTTTTAATTTGAATAAATGACCTTTTAACATTAAAAATAAGTTTAAAAAACCATTTTTGTTTTTGAAAAAAAAACCCTAAAAGTTACTTTTAGAAAAAGCACCCTACCATACATAACTTTCCCAAGAAAATAAAAGTCAAATTACAGATAATAAAGAAATCAGCAATTCGAGAAGATAAATTCTAAAATTTGAAACCCTGCTTTCACCAAAAAAAAAAAAAATTGAAACCCTGCTATTAATCCTCTTTTCTTGCTTTAAAAGCAACTTATTTATCTCAATTTCCCTTTATTATGCCTTTGCATGTGCCTAAAGTCTTTACCATCATTCCTGCGGGATTGGCCATATTTTTAGGAAGCAAAGCGCCTGCGTTGCTTTTCTTGGGCAAGCGTATCATGGAGATTATTTTACTAGTAATGAGATTGTATTTTTGTTGTTTTTATTTAAAAATAGAAATTAATTTATATGTTAAATTAAAGAGCAATTTTATATTTTTTGTTAAAATTTCATCCATTTTTATTATTAAAAACTGGTGTAATTGACAAAATAACTAGATAGCTACACATAGCACGCCACTTGTATCTAATGCTGACATATGAAGATAAATTTTTAACTGAAAGATCAGTTTGGTTTTTGATTTAACATATATGAAATAATTTACCCATTTTTAAAATAGATTGAGCAAAATACAATTTGACGCATAATATAAGGGTTTCATTGATACCATTCCCATTTTCTTGATTAGCACACTTACGCATGACTCGTAGTCCGCCTTGTTCACCTCTACCACACTCATCCGGTACCGATTGTATACGAAAATTGGGAAATTAACAAACAAATTCATAATTAACAATCGGCTAGGACTCAAACTATTAGTTTTAAGTTGAGTCAAAGAATGCTATTGTGATTAATTAAATAAAAATTATGTTAGAGATTGTGTGACTCGAATCGCGTCACTTGTTGAAGAAACAAATATAGTGGTAAAATAAAGAATCTATAGGGGCAAGAGGCCGAGGACCATACCACACAAGTTGAGTTTGTATAAAACTATACTTATATTATTTGTGTATTTTTATTTTTCTTTTGTTATTGTTTTGCTATTCATTCTGGCGTTATTATCGATGTTATTGACAGCAAAGAAAACTAAAAAATCGCAAAGTAATAAAATGTATTTAGATCATCGGGTATATATCTTATACTATGGAACAATTGATTGGAAAAAGGAAAAAAATTTCGAATCAGAAGGAATTTTCTGCAATTTCCAGACCTAGGAAAAACTTTTCTTTTACTCACTTTCCTTCATTTTTCTGCATTTTTGGGCAGCTAAAATATGAAGTTTAACATCATTTTGAGAAAACCACAAATTAAAAACATTATTATGTTAATCTAGATTAAAATTTCCCCTTTTCTTAGTTCAACAAAGTTATTAATAAGATTAAGAAAAGGTAAAGTAATTATCCCAAACAAAGCAAACATATTACTAAAACTAGCTAGTATGCTGTAGTTTTCCAGGAAAATCAAGACAAAAATTCAAGATTTGAGACTATCAATTCATTTCAAAACGATAAAAACAATAAAACAAGCTAAAATAATGAAAAGAAAGTGTTGTAGTTTGAGTCACCTTGTAGCATCGGCCATTAACAGTACTAAAGGTAATACTAGAACTATCATTAACATCCTCATCACTTTGCTTCTCTCCGTTGCTGAATTTTGCTTTGCTTTGCTTTTAGCTTTGGTTAATAAGCAGTGTCCAGCTAATGATTATCAATTTTTTTTTTTTAAAAAAAGAGCAGATTCTAGATCGACAATTGATTAAGATTTTTTTTTTTTTTAATTTGGATTTGTTAAAATCAACCTGTTTCACAAATTCAGAGTTTTTTATTAAAATAACCCCAAAAAATTAATTAATTATCAAAATGACCCACCTTTTTAATTAAATACGAAAATAACTCAAAATCTACCGTAAAAGTTGGTGGAGCCAAATTATATGGCGCCACCAACTTGCCACGTCAGCAAGGGCATAAAAAAATAATTTTTTGGTGGAGCCATGTTGAATGGCGCCACCTGTATAAAATATAAGGGAAATACTGCAAAATCTAGAAAATTGGGGGGTTTTTAAAACAAATTCCTATTTTTTGGTGGAGCCATTTTAAATGGCGCCACCCTTTTCAGTTTTTTTAAAATTTTTTTAAAATTTTGTCCTTTTTTTTTTCTTTTTTCAAGTTTTATATTTTTATTTTATTTATTTATTTATTTATTTATTATTATTAATTTTAAAAAATTTGAAATGTATATTTGAAATGTTTATAATATATATTTTTTAAAAGTTTAAATATTATTTTTAAATTATTTTTTAATTTTAGATATATATTTTTGACATTATTTTTTATAAATTTTAAAAATATATTTTTCAAATTAATTTTTTTAAATTTTAAATATTATTTTTTAAATATTAACCATATTTTTAATAATATAAAACATTTAAA